>CM052339.1:12825108-12859017 GCA_028455595.1 Lasioglossum vierecki | reverse complement strand
TCGCTTCAAATGACCCAAGGAACCTCCCATTTCCGGGAAGTACACGAATTTTGGGACACCCTGTATAAATTACTCGATCAGTACATCGCTCGCTTAATGTGAAAATTATCTTTCATTTTTATTCGTGTTTCTCTTCCTCTTCGCATTCACAGACAAATCAATTTCATGTTTAAGTTTATGAGGATGTCTTCGACCTTCGAAAATGTAGCAATCTTAGTGACAAGATATTTGAACAGTGTTCGTTGAAATTGATTTAAAACTTGCAACAATCTGAAGTGAAGCAGAAATTCGTTTTCTTTCTTATTATAATTAATTGGTTGCAAATAATATAACAGTATTTTGAAATTTTCTTCCAATGTTTTTACTACTTCAATTTACACCTACTCATTTTTCCTATAAATGCATTAAACCCGCTCTCCAATAATGAATCATCGTCTCGCGATAGATCTGTACGGATCATACTGATTCCTTCCTGCAGCACGGTTCACCGACACAATCGGCTCGATCAAAGAGTGAGCACACCATGACCGAACCAATCCACGTAAAAATTAATCAGAGCCTGCACGAGAGTACGGTCACGGAGCAGCGGAGAAATCATGGAAGAAGAGAGTTTCTCTCTCTCTCTCTCTCTCTCTCTCTCCCTCTCTCTAGAGTGCAGTTCGATCGTCCTTGAAGCCGGTTGCGATCGCAGCGTGACCAGTTCGCGAAATATAATTTATCGTCAAAGAAAATCCGCCATAAATCCCGGTGGGTCCCGGTTGATCCCCCCTTATTTCAGACCCCGCGTCATTAATCGTTCGTACAGGAGGTGGAAACCAGGCTTGAACATGGTTCGCAGCCGAACAGCGCGGCGCGGCACCGCAACATCTCGCTCGATAAATCGGCCGGGCTAAACAACTCGTCAAAATCGTGACACGTGACCCGCACGACATGACAGGCGTCATGGGCATCGCGTGTCAAGCAGTCGACCGGTCTAATACTATTCGGTTACATGTATTATTCAATCAGCCAATAAGGAAAACACGCCATTCATGCGGCGTTCGCTCGCTTGCTCGCTCGCTCGTTCGCCTGGCTCGGCGCCGTCTGTCCGTCTCTTTGATTGTTCGCCCGTGTGGATGTGTGTGCGCGCGTGCGTGGATTTCAATGTGTGTACAAGCGAGTACACATTATACCGAACTGTTCGTGATACGCGTACCGGAGGAGGGCACTCGTAAATGAACTTGGGATCCGGGAAAATTGTCCTCGAGCGGGTTCTGTCGAAGGTTAATCACCGGGATTGAGCGGTCACGATGCAGGACAGCTAGCAGCAAAAAGAAGCGAGACGTACAAATGTAAACGTGCAAGGACGTGGGCATATGAATATTTGTAGAACCACAAAGGCGCACACAAGGACGTAGACTAACAAATATGAAAATGTAGAAAACATTGGAGCACGCTAGTCGAAAGCAGAGCTCCCATCGCAGGAAGCTGGGTAATCGCGGCAAATAAAAAGCGTGTTAAGTAAGCTATCATTAGACGAAGTAACGAACCATGGCAGTATGGTCTGGGTATTCCAATCTAGGCCCGAATGCGATCAAGGCATCGTCACGGGAACGTACTTCGGACGTCATCGAATGGCATGACTAATGGCGGCGCGAAGATATGGTTCTCTTCAATAAAAAGAAGAAGAAGAAGGAAGGTGGAAGAAAAGCGGGATAACGTCGTCGCAGAGGCCGCTAATCCGGCGAGTGACTCGGATCGGCCATTACGGTTTGATCGTTAAAGGGAAGAGTCTTGGGGCCCGTGAATGGATCGTCCGTAATAACGAGCTTCTTACATCCAGATTACACGCGCTGCCTCGGAATAGTTGCACACGGGTCCGGCTTACAAGCGCTATAAAGCAATAAAAGTCGATTTGCCTGGGTGAATACCGGCCCGGTGATATATCGCTGCTTAGCGCCCACGTAACTTAGGCGAACGTGACGCGGCGCGGACCGATGGAAAAGAGAGATCGACGAGAAGCGATCGTTTTCATTTTATTTTTCGAACCGGGTACCGGGTACCGGGCACAGGGTACGCGTCTCCCCGTTCGAATTATCGAATCATCATCGGCGAGACGTGCGAACGCCCGCCGACGCGGTCCAACATTATCTCACTCGTCAATCTTGAGACTTTCCGCCGACAAATTGATTCCCTGCTGATTACCTGATCCCCCGGGACGATCGCTTATTACGAGAAGGCTAAATATGTAATGGACAACGAATGGCAGAAACGCTGAGAGCCGCGGCATCAACGGAAACTTCACCGCCACTTTATTAGCGAACTGCTAACTCGCTTTTTGTCAGGTTGCAGAGATTCTCGATGGAGAAGCTTTCAATGATGATGGGGAGCTAGGGAAAAATGTTTGATCTGTGCTATTTCAGTTTGACACTTGACAGTCGTTTCTTGGTCTGGAAGACGATTTGATAAAATTGAAGACCTCTCCTCACAATCAGATGTTGGAGATGGATTAGAAAGGAGAATGATTTTTGCGAGTGGAAGTTTATTTTTTGGACTCGTGCAACCTTGAGAGACTTTTTGGTAAAACGGTAGACCTTTCAACGATTTTCTCGCTAGATTAAATAATGTTCCGACTGGAAAAGGTATAGAACATTGTTTACTCGGAAATTTTACACGACAATATATACACACATCGACCAGAGTCAGTCTGTTTAAGTGTTTGTATCCTTCTCCTCCACAGTGACTATCGATTTATCGTTCTGCTTCGTCTTGTTCGTAACCAATTCGAACGGCATCGTTCCCGTCTGTTGTTCGCTCGTGATGTGATGTTTTTCGCCGTCGATCTTCTGCGCTTTCTCTTTTCCGGAACTGGGGAAAATCATGTTCGAGTCAGTGCAGGACTTGCTGCACTCCACCAAGGTGCTTTTGCATTCTCTTAAATCGCATTTGTATCCCATGACTCTTTTTGCTTTGATGCTCTTGCAGATGTTCTTCAGCTTCTTCACCGATTTCTTTGTTCCACTCTTTAACAGAAATTTATCATGATCAAACAATCTATGGATAAAGAGGATAGCGACAAATCAATAAAAATCATTCGATTCTTGCCTTGACTTGCTTCGATATCTCTCCAATTTTCTTCTTACTCCTTTTGATCCTGTACGCCAGCCCATTCCGCTTCGCCGAGGTGCACACCGTAAATTTATAACTGAAAGATCCATTGAGTACATCTCCGAACACAAAGAAATCTGCTCAAACTTACGACCCAGGATCGTCGCCATCCTCGACCCCCTTGCAGTTCTTAGAACAACCAGCTTGAGACTTGGACGGCTTTTTCGAGCGTTTCTTATCCTCTAAACACTGTTCCTTCTGATTCTTCTCGTTCTTCTTAACATCTCTCACACAAGCACCACCAGAAGCGACACGATTGTCTCTCAACTTCGTCCGAAACTCGAATTCTTCATTTTTCGACTTCGCGGAATTATTCAAAATACTCGGAGAGTTCGATTTCTTATTTCCTAGCTTCACAGATATCTCAGCACTGCCAGAACTGACTTTATCATCTTTCAAACTACTCTGAGATTTTAATTCTTTTTGTTTATCTTTTGGTTCTTCTTGCTTTCCCCCAGTCAACGACGCTAAGGAATTGCAAATTTGATTATTTCACGACTTTTATGTCTTCGGAAGTTGCATCTCACTTTGGTATTTAGCTCTCCTCTTCCAGCCAAACATAGATCCCTCGCGATTTATCGATGCTTGGAAATTTCGTATTAAAAATCACATGGGAAACCTTTTAATTGCTCTAGCCGGAGCTCGAGAATTGAGACGAACTGGTAGAGGTCAGAGACGGGATTCGAATCAGCGCGCACTCGCGGAGTATGAGAATGGTTTTCGTGCCAATCTTCAAGCCGCTGTCGCCGAAGGAAGCCGTACACCTTGCCACAATGATAATCCGATCCGTGTCATAATCCTGCGGCCGTGATAAATTATTTTTATTATCCAGTTTCCGCTTAGACGTCGATGATTTTACTCGATCAGCCATCGCAGCCTCCGTGGACCATTAATAACTGATCAAGGCGTCCTCAGGATCTAACCTTGATGCTCCTTGTCGGTCGGACCCTTCTCCATATCTTCCTCAAAGCTCGACAGCATCCCCTTAGCCTCCGTCGAAAATTATCCACTTAGACGCTTTAGGCGGACTAGTGTCATCATGCGAAAAACTGAACGTTGAACGCGAACGGTCGACTAAAAATTTTTGACTCGCCGCTACCGAGCGAACGTTGCCTAATTTGGTCGCAATACGGACACCATCGAAACTCGCGAATGTCAATTTTTATTTTATCGTTACACAGTGGTCTGGAGACCCCGTTTTCGTGGCCAAAATTCAATTTTTCAACTTCAATATATTGAAAAAAAATTTTTTCCTAGCTTGAGAGTGCGAAGCATCGGACTTGTTTCATATAAAAGCTTGAACATTTACTAAAAAGAGCATGTAAATTTTAACTGCAATCTTCCGCAATCTTGAACTATAAATAGATTTTAACAAATACGGGTCCGCGGTTATTCGACGCCTGGATACGCAGTTCCACTTGAATCATCTTGCATAGCAGCTTGGAATTACTATGTATGTATATGTTTTCTCTAGTCCAGTTTTGTTCGCTTTATTGTTTTGTTTTATAAAAAAAACAATTACTAAAAAAAATTTTTTTTAATTAAATTATTAAACAATTATTATTATTTTTATTGTTTTTTATTTTTATTTAATACTTAGACATGTTGAAAAATATCTACGTATGTACGTCTTTTTAATGCAAGCCAAGAAAAACCTACTTTCGCGAGAAGCATTGTCCACAATTTTTGAATTATATGTGATGATCTGACAAAAAAACGGTTTCAACAAAAGTTAATCAGCATTCAGTCTTTTATAAACGTCAATATAAAAAATTTGGAAGAAATTTTTTTTTCTTCAAATATCAAGGTCACCTCTATTTTTTAGAGGTCATTATATGTTTTTTATTTCATAATTATATAGCTGACGTCAAGACGAATTCAGCGATCTACAATACTATGATTTTAACATTTGAAATATATATATAATGCTATGATACTTTTGGCCACGAAAACGGGATCTTCAGACTGTGCGTTGGTCCTTTACTTACTAGTGTTATCCTTCAGATTCGTCTTGGCCGGCGTCAGATTTCTTGCTACGGGGTGGCCGGTCCTTACGAAATGTACTACATAATTTTGGGGAGAATGTTTTCACCATGAAGGACTTCACACCTTTCTTCGGGGTCGTCGCTTCAACATTATTTGTTCTGTTCTGAACCGGGAATCATTTTCAGTGTTTCAATTGACATTATTAAGTTGGAGGGAAAGTTCTGTCATATTTTAACACTACAACTACCGGACCAGTCAAAATGACTGTTGCAAACTTTTTTCGATTAGAAATATTAAACGTGTAAATATGTTTCTCTGAGAATTTTTTTTAGTGAACTTCTCTATTATAGTACATATTTAAATATCGCCTGTACGAAATCTAAATAAATAAAATATTGTCATTATTAGAAGGCAATGTATGCCAACTGCGTTTAGTGCTCGGTAGTTCTAGTGTTAAAGAAAACAGTTGTTTCCTAATCACTCACTAGAAACATGTGTTTTCATTTACAAGAAAATTACCTAATTATTTAAAATACGACAGAACTTTCCCTCCAACCTAATATGTATATTAAATCTCTGAAATTCACTCAATTAGGTGCATTAGTTAAACGTAGGAATTCTTGCGAATAATATTTATGTAAGTTCGCAAAGGGATGAGCATAAGAAAATCGTGAAAAAGAAAGAGCAGTCAATTATTTTGAAAATTGAGACACAACCTGGCCGAGCTCCATCGACGTGGACATGTCGACCGAGACGACCCTCTTGGTTGGAGCATTTTCACTGCTGAATGTACTTCTCGGTCGTTTTACTACATCCATTGAGCTTCTTTCGGTCTTTTGGTCTCTTGGAAATCTCACTGAAAAAATGTTATAGTAGATCGGTTATTTCTCCTCGATTTTATTGAAGGATTGGTTTGTGTGGCTTTTTACCGGAGGAACTGGTTCTATGGGTTGTTTCGTACAGTCCTACTGGAGTCTGATGAGTATACTGATTGTTTTTCTCTGTAACTGTATCTTTCAAGGATCGCGGTTCTGGAATGCAGGCGGTTGGACATTGTTTTTGACAAGAATCGGCCGGTCTGAAGAAAAGTGAATTGAGCAGAGATATTGCGAGAAATATTATCAATGTCTTCTTAAATATTGACACATTATAGCTATTGAAAATCTTATTGGTAAAATGTTAATTAACCCTCGTCCGTTCCTCGTATCAATTTTATAGTTTCTTCGGAATAAGTTAGACTGTTTCGTTATTTGAAGGTAAATTGGTCCGAAACTTCGTAAATTTTCTTTCCTTTCAAATTTTAACTCTTGTATTTTAATACAAAAAGATCGTGTCGATTTGTGTCAGTTCGCGAAATGAGGGACCGATGAGGGGTTAACTTTATTACACATAGAAGCACTGTTAATTAACTTTGTTAGACATCGAAGTACTCACATTGGAATTTCGACCGACGATGCCGGACCAATGGACGATTCTTTGTATCTTTTGAATCCTTCGTACTCAGCGTCTGTGTCAGTATGTTGGAATAATCGATTACTTTTTACTCTGCCATAGTTCTCCCTATCATCCCTATCTCTCGTCATCACCAAACTCGATCTTGGAGTAGAAGCAACGAAATTTTTACCCTGAAATCAAGAAAACACGATTTTTCACGTGTGGAGAAAATATCTTTTTTCAATGTAGCATTTGTGTCATTCGAGGACATACCTCCTCCATCAACTTCAGTGTAATCATCGTCCCATCAAGGTGCCCATGAAGATGCGGCGCTTTCTGATCGCAGCAGTTGAACTCCATGTTCTTGAACATCTTCCACCAGCAGTTGTCGTCGTCCATGAAGTTCTTCAACTTACCAATCTCTGCCATGCAATTGTTCAACACCTGTCGAGCGCTCTTTAAATCAGTTACACTGAAATCGTTCGTCTGACTGAGAGCATCTCTCTGTCTGTTGCTCTCCTACACTCGGAAAATTCGATTTTGATTGCACCAATCCCTCGCAAAATTAACCATAATCGATCTACAGTAATCCCTTACCACTTTGTTGTAAGATTGCTTAGCTTCTAAGTCCTGAATGCTTTTCTTCAACTTCTGAATCTTATCCAGCAACTTCTGAGTGTCGCTGAATGTCGTTTCCGCTTGTAATTTCGCGTATTTGCATTTTCTCAGATCGCAATTCCCTTGTGGCTTTCTGTACAGGGATTGGTAGCGAGAATCTTGATCTTGAGTCTCCGCGGGGGAGTACGTGCGCGCGCAGCATCCTCGTTTCGGTTCCTGGCAACAATTTTAGTCAATTCAATACAAACAATTTCAGTAATAACAAAAAAATGTGCAATAGAAACTTGTCAGACAAGAAAATATTTTTCTTGGAAATGATTGCAGAATACAATCGAATCGGAAGACGAATTATCAGAAACTAAAATTTATAAGTGTCGAATAGGTTACATGCCATCAGTAATTTTCCTCTTCTTTGATGTCAGATTATGTAAACGGCCGGTCTATGGTGTCATTTTGAACAAATACATTGAAGCCCCCATTTCCCCTTGCCTGTTTCAGGATCGTTCCATAACTGACGATACTAATTACACGAAAAATTTAATGAAGTATTGAAATTGGAAATAGCGGGCATGGTGACGACAGCGTCATCTGTTCAAAAAAATTTCCCGGTACTGTTTCCCGCGTGGCAATCGAAGCTGTCGATAACAGAACAGTCTGCTTTCAAATTTGAATCTAGCAAATCTGCAATCTGGTTTGTATTTCTGGGTCCGGGATCGGTCGTCCACCGTCGGGAATGCAACTGGAGCACAACGGGGTGCGCTTTCCATAGAAAACTCGAGCACAAAGAGCCCGTGTTCATGGAGACGATCAAATCGCACGTGGATACGACTTCTAAAAGGCTCGTTTACCATAACACGAGCCCAGGATCAGTCTCACCTTCCATGGAATTTTGCGGGACTGCTCATAGACCCGCATAATTGCATCAGGAGCAAACGTCCAGGCTCCTACCGTTCACAATGCGCTTGACAACGAGGAGACACCAGGGAAAGTCAACGAGACGAAATTGGGTCATTCAAGTGCAAAACAGGGTGCGACTGAATTTCGAGATTTTTCGGGAGAATGCGCATTTTTTAGAAAGCATTGATAGCGAGACAAGGATTCTTTTTTCTTTCATGCTGACAGTTGACGCAGAAATCGTAAATCTCCAAAATTTTTGTTTGGGCGAGTGATCATTTTTATTTTATCTCACTGCCACAGTATTTTTAGGATATTTTAAGAGATCCTGATAATTATGAAAAATCCACTAATTACTCCTGAACACATTAAACCGGAACAATATTTGCTATTCTACAATTTTATATAAACGCTAAGTAGAGAAATGAGTCACAGCAATGAGAACTAATTGAGGGAATAAATACTTACGAATTTCATAATAATAATAGATCTATTCTATACAGAATCACGAGCAGTAAATCTTTGTCGAATCAATTGTTGGAGATTGTAAGGGCGAGTTTTACCCTCGAAATTGGATCATTCAATTGCAAAAGAGACGACGCTTCTCCCCAAGCGATTTTTCTGTGTCTACGGGCACGGTTTTTTTCCGAACCACGGATTTTTACTCGCCAACCGTGAAAATCGTCGGAGTATCGTGTCACGAATTTCCATTTGAAACGACTCTTCAGACCGTGCGTTTCACGTTCACGTTGTTCGTCGCCACGAATTCGATGCGGGAATTCCGGTGTCCGCATTCCTTCCATTCAAAAGCGGCCGTCTCTCCATGGAAGAGAATAAAAATTAGAAATTTTCGAGGTATGCCATTGTAGGAAAGCAGAAAGATTAAATTTTCTATTGGTCGCGACACTCTCTTTGCCCGGTGCTTCTTTATCCCCCTCTTTTCACCCTTACTCAATTTTCACGAGCAATTTTTAGCCGGACCACCCACTACCATCTCCATTCAATTGTTATTCTTCAAACCGGAGTATTTAATCTTGTAACACTTTCAAAAAGTGTTAAAATTCTGGGAAGCTCCACGATTATTTCATTCTTCATTTTGAGGAGGTTTAAACAACGTTTCAAATTTTCTTCGATCAATAACGAGAAAAATCTTTCATTTTATTTACCAGATAAAATCAAACACTAATGTAATCTTCTTGAATTTTATGTTTCACATGTTCCAGCTCGAAGAAAAAATGCTGTCACGCCGACATTTTTCAAAATTCAGAAATAAAAAAATTACTGCAACCAGGTACTTGTTTAAAAAACAAATAAAAATTTTCTCCAGAAAAAAACTCTTAAAAATCATGTTCAGTTCAGACATATCTATCCAGACACAGTGCCTCAAGTCCTGTCTCTATGTATATGTATAGAACCCTCAAACCACGGTAAGAGGCTTTCTCGTTTTCGCAGGACCATTTCCAGCTCGGAGAAAAAGAAGAAAAAGCCACAGCGTGGGTAGATGTAAAAGGACAAGGAAACAAGGGGTGAACAATTACTTTATTTTGACTTTGCGGCTGGCTTTCGGTTGTTCGGATGGTCCCGCGACCCTTTGTAAGGCTGGATCAGTGTCGGTACGTGAAAACGCGGTAAAAGGGGATCCCGCGGCGCATTTACCTGTTCGGTACCTGTCAACTGTGGCGCAAGATCACGGCGATCTCCCGTATCGCGACAAATGGTCTTAGAACGGGCCGGGTCTTTGCGGCCGAGCCGAATTCTATGCGCTGTACCCGGCGAGTCAAAGCCCGGAGTCATCCACCATCGACAACGAAAACCCCTTGGAATCTCTGCTTCCTCCTTTCGGATCACGCAACGTTTGCAAACAACCCGCTACGTTTAGATTTATGGCGCCCATGCTCCATAGTGGTTGCTGGAACCTTGGCTAAACAATAAGGGGTTGGAAGTCGGCATTCGTATGATTCTCAAGCTGTGATCCCAAATAAATTAAATTGGAGCTTCCGCAGAAAAATTTGTTCCTGCATAAATTCAAGAGGAAATAGATGAAAATGATTAATAAACCGCGAGGGGGATGAGTAAAAATTGATTTTGAGAATATTTCAGTGCGAAATGATGTTTGTTGGTGAAGAGAAGCCTTAAACTTGGCAGTTAATGTGTCGGATGGTTTTCCCTCGTGACACGAGAGTTTGTTTGGTAAATTTACCGGGAGACTGGTGGTGCCTCGGGGTTTAAGAAGGCCCTTTCATCGAGCGAAACGAGGCGGCGAATTTTTTTCATCTTTTCGGAGCGACGTACGAGCTACGTGCCGCGGTCGATGTCTCTGGATCAGCACGACTTGATCACCTTTTATGGCTTTCCCAGGACAAGATCCTGAGAGGACCGCTGTGAATCGAAATGGAGGACCTCCTACGGTTATATCCGAGAGTCTCACCACTGACTGTCTCTCGTTCTCTTGCTTTCTTTCTTTCTCTTTTAGTTCGTACTCTCCAGGCCGTATATCGATCGCTCGAAGATTGTCAACGCCATTCGTGATACGTGAAAACCTTGAGAAACGTTCGACATTGGTGTTCCTCGCGCTGATGCGAACACCTTGGGTGGTCCTCCTGACGATTACGACGTTGGCGAATTGTTAGATTGGTGCCAAAGTAATTGCAATTATTAAGCGTCAATTCTACGGCAATATCTCTTTCTCTTCGCAAATTATTAACTACTTTTTCCTTTTAAGCTACATTAAACCCTAAATTTTGCGATCTGAAATAACGTTAGGTAATAACTAGACTCCGGATCTTTATGCAAAATAAAAATATTCTGCATCATTTGTGGGAAGCAGGAGGTAAATAAAAATTCATTTCATCCCTTAATAGTGCCCTACATTGTTACATGTTTTTCTAATATTTTATTGTCTCACATTTCTCCATAAATGTGTAAAAATCCGGTGTCTGGCAGTGACAATTGGAAGTAATGTCATTTCTACAAGAAAAACGAAATTACTGTCCGAACGACCTGACAGTATTTGGACTGGTCCAAACTCGGCAGAAGGAAGAGAAGACGTTCCTATCATCGATGAAGATGACATCACTTACTTGCAGTATGGAAAGTGGAAAGAACGCGATGGTAGCACAATCGGTATCAGTGGACTCGTTTGGTAGGGAACGAAGGTAGTTCTGTCTCGGGCAAAGTAAGCTATTAAATTCCTCAAATAAGACGCCGCGGATGAATGTGATCGCCAATTAGGCAACCGGTGGTTCGCTTTTATGTAGACGAGATTATTCGAGCACCGGCAAAAATCGGTAAGAAACGACCGTATGTAAGGAGGACAAGGGACACAGAAAAGGAGAAGCTCGTTCGCGTTGGCATTCCGCCGTTCCTTTTTCGGCCGCCTTACCGCCGCGGATTTTTCCTCGCTCCAGAGGCCTTTTTTCCTCCGTCCCCGTTGCTAGGCCGCCGCACAATTGGGGGCGCTTTATATAGTTGCGTGGCCTGCATAATATTAAGAACGTAACGCGTTTTATGGCACGACCACCCAGGATGCGTCTCGGAACCCCTTCTCTATCCGCCGGCTGTCTTTTTCCGAAGAACGATTGTGTGACGGGCATAAACGCTCCGCCGAGCTGATTGCTTGCAAGAAACTCTGTCTATTGACGGATTCTACATCTGTATATATGATCGGCGACCGTGACGATCCGTCACACGTTCGTAAACTATGCGGCGACACGCATTAATTCAATTAATGCCATCCTCTCGCTGTCCCGGAATACTAATCGCCAGAGCCGCGCTCTCTCGTGGAATCTTTTGAAAATACTTCCGCTACAACCTACACTATTTAGTCACCACCATTTCGCTTTTCCATTTCATCTATTCATATTAATAATAGCGCGTTATGCAATTGAAATCCATGCTATTGTACATACTATGCTAAGCGAGAGTTTCTAATACAATAGTGCCGACTTCCATTGCATAATGCATCATTATTAAAAATTAAACATTTATTTCGGCACCTAGAATAATTTCATTCTATAATAATTTTTCTCTTTGTATGGTATAATACTTAAATGTTTAGTAATTGATTAGATACCATATTTAATAAAGTGAAAAATATTGTAAATAATCGTATAGCAATTTTTAGTGGCATTTCTCTTTTTGTCTGTCTCTCTTTCTCTCTTTGAGTAACCTCTCATAAAACGGTGGTAAATTGTGTAGATTGCAGCAGAACAGGAAAATGACTTGTGTATTCACTGAACCTAGAAGGCTCATCCAGTTCCCCGCAATACAAAGACTGATGTAAGTCAACTTGTATGCTCGCTCAACTAAAACGAGTAGATCGGGAGGGTAGATCATCCTGATCTCGTGATCGCTGGTTAAAATCGTGTCCGAAGGATCAAGAAGTTTTTCAGGTGGCTGGCTGATCCAGATCGATCGATTTCACCTAAAGCCTGAAGAAAGGAGTTTTCCGCGTCCTTGGATGTCGCGCGACAGTCCTTCGGGTATTGTGGAGTCAGGGCCACCCCGAATACCGAAAACTCCTTCGACTTTCGCGGCTCGTTTCATCCTCGGCGCAGGGCGAGTGCATAGATCACCAGGTGTCGCTCTGTTTATACCGCAAACGTCCAAACAAGTCGCCGGGGTCCCCGGGGTCTATTAAGTGCGGACCTTTCAAAAGATCTACACGACTGGCGAAGGCAGGGAGAAAAAAACCGGGGAAGAGAGAGAAAGAGAGGAAGAGGAGGGGCGCGTTGTATACCTGGATCCAAAGGCGATCCAGAGATCTCTGGCCATTGATGTCACCGCTATACAACCTGGTAAATATCGTAAATAAATCCTGCTGCGAGACTTGGGGACACGATCGCAGGAATCTCTTCGCGATTGAACGGCGAAAGCGTAACGATCCGTACCAATTTCGATTTTCTAGATCCCTGCCGATCGACCAGGAGAGATTATCGCTTTGCTGCAGCGTGTGTCGATCTCTATCTTCGTTGTTGAAATTGTTTGTTAACGCACAGCGTCTTCATTATGAATTGTTAGGTACAATTTCTTCGTGGAATGTCTTCCTTGACATTCGTACAGGAGACATTTTTACAATTTGATAATTTTAATCTAACTAACTTTTGATTTATATACGAAGAACAACATCAATTTTATTTTTAAAAATAAGTAATTTTTAGGTACTTCGTGCTGTTGTTATTAATTTCTAAAAAGTCTGGTACCTTTACTGTGTGTCTTGCGGACCGGCTTTATTCAGTATGAAGACACAGCGCTGTCTTTTAGAAGGTGACCTGTTAGCGTCGGGGAGCTTTCAAAACAGTTCGGTTTCGGACAAGGACCTATCGATGCTTATCTGGCGATACAGTGACATCCTTTCCTTGATCCGCCGACGCCGACCACCGCCGATATCCTTGATGGTGCTACAGTGTCCTGTCGCCGGCCACTTTCCTTTTCCCTCGGTCTGTCTCGAGCCATTAGGTTGTCACGCTTTCCTCCCACCTCTTCCATGTCGGCGAGATCTCCAGGACTCGTCTTTCGAAAATAGCACTTAAACTTGTCACACAAGCAAATGAATGGCAACGCGATACCGTGTTCGAAAGCTGTCATTATTTCACTCGACGCTATTGTGCCCGGTTCCGAGCGCGGCGTCGTTGATCCATTCGAAAGGAAATAACACGTCTAGATTGATCATTTAGCGAACGGTTCGCGGGTGAATGGCAGAAACATCTTCGTGCGCTCGCTACCCGCAATTTTCGCTGCTCGTATATTCACCGGTAAATTATTATACCTCCGAGCGGTATGTATTCATTACAGCTACTATGTAAGTGCGTTCCCGTGGCGATTGGCAGCTGTTGACTCCATTTTTTTCCCTCCGTTAGGCTCTTTACAAGTGCCATTCTCACGCGAACACCCGGCACACGGACGCGAACCGAGCAGAATCCACGTGGAAAACTAGCATTATCAACGTGCATGCTCGGTCTGTCTGTTTTGCTCGCGAAACGGAACAGTTTAGCACGATTCTACCGTTCAATTCTATGTGGAACGTATTCTACGCGAAACGAGCCGCTTCCGTTCTTAATTGATACCTTCATCTGTCTGATTCTTTCATACCACGTGCACCACATCGCTTCCCACTTTGCAATTCCGCTTGTCGTCGCAATTCAAACCGCTTTTGAAGCACTCGTTATGTAATTACTGAGTCAACTGGGTTGGAAATGTTTGGATCGTCTTTTCAAAAAAATCTGACGCATTTAAGATATCGAACCACACACTCGGAAATATTTTTTGATTTTTCAATTAAAAAAATACGAACTTCTTATTGAAATTCAAGAGCGACCACTCTGGAAATTAATTCAAGAACAAGGTGTCGTCATCAAAATTACCTTCGAATATTTTCATATTTTCAGCGTCATAGTTGAAAAAAAAATTAAGACAAACTCGAAAGAGTCTTCGATAGCGAAGTGATCGTTCCAAAAGAAACAGTGAAAAGTGCGATTCGATCATCACGCTCGACCAGTCTTCGCTGCTCGATGCAAAAAAGAAAGAGCTGGAAGTGATAACACATGTTCTCAGATGATTCTCGAGGACGATCGGAGAGATCGAAGCCGCGTTCCTCGCGGATCTATGTATTCATTACGAGGTAACACGTAGGGGCGTGTGCGTCTAATGATGCGGAACGCTCCGGTCGACTTGACAGCGGGTTGGCAGCGAGTGTGTTTGCTCGAGCGCGCGGTATTAGCATCGCTGGCAGTCGTTGCGAGCGTGATTAGAAATGCGGACAGGCGCGTAGCTACGGTGGTCGTCGAAGACTATCGTTTCGAGCCGGGGCGACCACCTCGTTTCCTCTGTTCGGTCGCGTTTCTGTTCTTTTTTTTCTTCGCTCTCCGCCGCGTACGAGAGATCGGCCGGCTCAATATGGTGGTGATTAAACCGCGAGACGTTTGATAGCCTGGCCACTTAACAGTTTCCGTGACTTCGTAATTACGCGCGGCCAGGCGGCTCCGTTGTAACGGTCGATCGTTAAGGGAAATTAAGGAGCTCTCCGCACACTCGTACTTAGAGGATGTTTACTGCCGACCGCTCGCCACTCGTAAATATTCGGCAGCGCGGTCGCGATTCGTAATTAGGGGCCCCGCGGAAAGTCCGCCTCGAAATCGTACGCCCCAAGGTGTCTCGACCCAGCTCGTTCGTTTGTTTTATACACTCCACGCCTTCTATTGTACTTCCGTTTCTTTCGGGGCGGGTGCGCGAACTCCGAATGGCGGATGATTCCTGGGAAGATGATGGAAATGATGGCTCAAGAGTTTGGCGAAGATGTTTTACTGGCCAGCGGATGGTTCGCCAAATTGGACACCCTGCCACGAAAGAATTATCGAGATACTGCGGAACAATTGCATTCGAGGTTTTCGAGTTTTACGACGGGGTATTGTTCTTTCTGGAGCGATATTGATTAATTTCATGCCGGAATGATTTTTTACTTATGCGCCCACGGTTAGTCCGTCTATTCGCAAAGTATAGTGTCATATTCCTTTAGGAATTTCAGGCTCCAAAATTTAATAGACTACAGAACATCCAGCATAGATGAGCAAGTAGAAGCTCTCGACAAATCTCAATAATTTTTCAGAGACTATTTATTAGAATGCATATGTACAGATCAACCCCGACGAATTTTGATAAATTTTTAGTAATAATATTGCTTGTTAAACAATAAATTAGAGAAGATTCCGCTCGCACCAAGGCTCCCTAATGCCCAAACCTCCAAGTAGAGGGCAGCACCAACAGGAGCGCCGAAGATAGAGTATAGTCAGACCGAAAAGGAAACAGTGAGAACCTAACAGCTGCATGCCTGTGTCCCTTTTCTGCATCGCTGCAGGGACAGGGTGGAACCTTTTATTCTTCCACTTCCCTGCGACATCCTCTCTCGTTCGATCGCTGAATCGACATCGTTTATTATAATCCGATCCGAGATTAATAGCCAGGGGATCAAAGTCTAGCTTTATGAACTTTTAAACGAATAAATTACTAGAGGAATCACATAAACACCGTTTCTTTATTATTACAGGCTCTGTTCGAAGTAAGGGTCCAATTATTGTTAAGTTTCTCATTCTCTTTGGAAGAGCCAGGAAGAAAATGATAGACAATTGCAAATTGTGATACCCTAGAAAATTGATATCTAGAAAAATATCATTTCCGTAATATTTGTAAATATCTGTAGAAAATGGTCATGGGACACTTTGTGAACGGTCCACAATGGAGTCTCCAAATTACGAAACGAACAAGAAGCCAGTCCCCTTCGGGCATCTTATATTTCGTATAGTAGGAATGGCCGCCGCGCCGCAACGGTTCACCCCATATAATTTCAAGGGAACCCATGGAGCCGGCTGAGCTCGATGGTATTTCACGGATTCGTAAAATCACCGGTTGTTTCGCTCTCGTGAAATCGGGGGTGGAGCGCTTCGGAGTTCTAGGACGAAAAACATGTTTTCCCTCGGAACAGCGTCGAAAACTTTTCCCACGTTGAAACGGTCCCGACAAATATTTCGTACACGTTAAATCGGCACAGTATTTCATGTCTCGAAGACATTCTTTCATCAAAATGATCGCAATGTATCGAGCAACGTGTCCCAACGATTACCATGTCACGGCCGACGTGCGAGCAATCGCGCACTCTTTCATTTTAATCGAATTAAAACTCGCCGGAAGAGGACTTCGTCGGCCGAGAAAATGATCGAAAGGTTGTTAACGGGTTCTCTCTTTTCCCGTTTGTCAGCCGGTCTGCTGACCAACCATGGTTTTCGTTAATTTTTCATTTATAATTTCATTACCACCCTGGCCCCGCCGGCCGGCTCTCCGCTTCATTTCGGGGCGGCACGATCGGAAGATCGCAATCTTTCCCGTAATTAATTGGAAATACCGAGATGGCGATAAGCCGGCAATTTATCTCGCCGCGGCCGGCGAATTGAATTCTCTCGCGGTCGCGGTGCATTAATATTAATTAGCGACTAACGCGCAGTGCCATCTGAAACTGTAACGCCGACGGTAACGCTTCAATTTACGGGGATACGTTTACATTCGCTTTGTCGACCTTCGGAGAATCCTTCGCGCGATTTAATTCGATTCCGGAGAACCCGATGCGAAGTAACTCACCTTAATTAACATCTGGATACATTCAATCGTGTTTTTGTTTTGGTGGGAAGAATGGAAATGAACGGACATGTTAAGAGTTTCGATTGGGAACATTTTATTCTTCTTGGATCCTCTTGTTTCAGAGTAGATAAAATGAAAGGAATAAAACAATCGACTGTCTGGAAGAAGAGCATGCGTCAGACTTTTTAAATTTTATAGGAGCTCAATTAGGAACTTATTTTGCTTTAACATTTAATAAACCAGACCGTAAGACAAGTATTTTAGTTTTCAGTCGTTCTCCAATGGAATAATAGCTTTTATTATTCACGTTCGAGTTCAAAATAAAATAGGCTCGTCTTCCAGATTGTAACCAGATTGTAACCCGTTCAATTGATATTGCAGATATTTTCCACGATCTCTTTGAAGTTTATATTACAATGTACATCACCATGAATATTTTTATCACATCTTTTGCCACGAGAAACGGTTCAAAGACTTGGTGTTGGTTTCTATAGGATCAATTTGACAGATCAATCGCACTCGGAGCCGATGAACGAAGCCGGAGGCTGACAATGGTCGAAACAATACATCTCGAAAAAGAGTGGACGAGAAAGAGAGAGGGGAGGGAGAGAAAGAAAGAGAGAGAGAGAGAGAGCGGTCGGAAAATTGGTGTTCGGTGGATCTCAAAGTAGAGGCTTCCGTCGGTGTAATTGTTTCGTAGGATCGTTCAGACTGCAGGGTGGATTGCTCGAACACGGCCACCTAGGTCGCTCAGATGGCCGGCTAGCACTCAAAGCGCCTTTAGGCCTCGGTGCCGGTATAATGGCGCCCGTTTGTCAAAACACGTCAAAACACAATCCTGGCCACGAAATCCTCTTTGGCCAACCAGTCACGCCCCACGATGCATCACCTTCTTCCTCTCCAGCAGCCTTCTCTCCTCTCTGCCCCTGGCTCGTTTCGAAGCTTCAGGTAGAGATAGAGAGCCTCGAAGGGGAGAGCACGGTTGGCTGTTGGCGTAGCTCGTGCTCTTTCTCTCTATTATTCTCTCTCTCTCTCTCTCTCTCTCTCTCTCTCTCTCTCTTGTAGCTGCCAGTTTGTTGCCGAGTCACCGAACCAACATTACTCTCCTTCGAATTTGGAAAGCGGAGATTGTTGCCAAGATCGATTTCACTCTCCTCCTTTTGCTGCCAACGCCATTCGCGCGACTGCGTCCGCGCTTTCACGGAAAGAGGGTGGCTCGCCACGCTAATTCCGGAAACGTGGACTGCTGCCCTGCCAAATGATTTTTCGGATGCTTACTCTGCAGGATTTCTTGCTGGCGAACCCTACATTCTTTGATGACTGAGGTACCTTTCACTGAAATGCCAGATTTTAATGTTTAACACTGGATTTTCGACGTTTAACCTTCGACCGCCGTATAGGGGTGTAAACGCATCCCGGGCTAATAAAAATGTACATGAAAAGTTCTCGTAGGAATGCTACCTGTAAAATTATTAAATTTAATATTTTTATTTGTAAAGAAGATTTACATATTCGATCTTTTTTAATGTCCATACGCATCGTCACGAATGTAACGGAATTGAATAAATTAAATTATTCCAGCACAGGTTGTCTTATAAGAATGTATAAAAGTTTCATTCTTTCACAGTTTTAGACACTGTAGAATATTTTGCAGATCCCAAACTGTACTTAATTTGTTACTGTTGTTGGCGCATCGTTTCGATCAATTTAACAAACTATTGGCAATTTAGCAATTTAAACTGTAACGTTTCAGTTCTGATTTGGACCTTTTTCAAAAAGATTTTGTGTCTAGAAAATATTGAAAATAGTATGTAATGTAGGTGGATTAAACATTAAGGATTAAACAAATTTCTCAATGTTTAATCTACCTACATTACACACTATTTTTAATATTTTTTAGACGCATAATCTCTTTGAAAAAGGTCAAAATCAGGACCGAAACGTTAGAGTTGAAATTGCAAAATTGCTTTCGTTCGTTACCGAAAACAGTAACGAATTAAGTATTTAACCATTACGATCAACAAAATTGATTATTTACTTAGATTATGGTTTGTTCTTTCCGAAGAACCTCCAGCTTGTCGACGTTCCCAGATGATGTAGATTAGCCGAGGGACGTGTTAATAGGGGTTTCACGGTGGTCTACGCTCGTAGAACGCCACCCGGGCTGCGTGATACCAGTCTTCGGAGACTTTTCCCGGCATCGACCTCGGCCGCGGATCACGCGGCGAACAACCTGGGAGATCTTGAGACTTTATTTATGCAACGACACTCGCGTGTCCTCTTATCGGCCGATTAGGAGGAGCGTTATTAGGTGACAGAGAGATCGCGTGGTGTAGAACACCGCGGTAATGGGGAATGGTCACGTCAACCGTGGAAACTCCTGACTTCTCGAGGCTCCTGGCTCCGCCGCCTTGCGACGAAGCCGGGGATGGATTGCTTTGTAACCGATGATAAAGGAGTAACAAGTCCGATGGAACGTCGACTAGAGACGGTGAAAATTGTCTGGGTAAATTAGAGACTCGCCCGCGAACGGAATTTCAAACCTTGAAGGGACTGTAGAGAGTGCCTTCACCCTCTGCTGATCCGCTCAAGCTTCTCTGGCAACCGACGAATCCGATTTAATCAACTGATAATAATTGTGGGTGCATAGGCAATTTGAAATTTTTGCTTATAATGTTGTATTTCGTTAACAAGTATTTTCTTGATATATGTGGATGAGGCAGAGTTTGAGGATGAGTCAAAGATGAAATCATGAGTTTGATGAGTATTTTCGGTGAAAAACAAGAAACCGAGTATCAATGAAGAATGAAATGACGTTGGTATACAACAAAAAAATACACGAGGAATTAACTGTATTAACTAGAATGTCTTAGTGGTACTAGCCTTTAATGAAGGAGAAATAAGTGAGAAATCTACATGTCAATTCTAGTGATATTTGTTACTAGTCTCTTTTGACAATTTAATAAATGGAGATCCACAGTGTGACACAACAACTTCCTGTTTGTTTGGTAGAATTTCAAGAAATTCCATTTTTCAGTTCTTTCAGTTACATCTCAAATGACTTCCGCTTTAATTCGAATCTCATTGTCGCAACTGCTCCAGAAATGGATCTGAAGATAGAAGCAAGGGATGAAGGACAGTGTTGTCAGAGCAACCATAACTCCCAGGCTCTTCGTGAGTTTTTCTGTGGTCGCGATAAAATCCAAGATGGGCCGTGATCGGTGGAAAAGACGCGCAAGAAAGGGTCGTCGAATGCAGCGGACGAAGTGCCAGCAGCGCAATCGATAAGCCGCGCGCGATGCGGCGGTTGCACATGCTGCACCGATGCACCGATGCGCGTCTAGAGCTCTCTGCACGTGCGTGCAGCAGCGAGCTTAATGCTCCGCGAGCAATCTCGGCCTGGTTTTTATGATCGGATCGCCGACTGGCTTTCTTGCGTAATAACACGGCGCACAATCAACCGGCCCGCTTGATTAGAGGAGGCGGAAGTGCGTGGAAGCCGGCCTTAAATCGTTCGCAAATCGACGAGCTATCGGTTACCGTGAATTTGCGATAGTCCGACACGCGGCTAGAAATTTTTCCGAATTGCCGGGAAAATGGAAAAAGCAGATTCTCGATGTCTGTGTAAAACTAAAATTTGCCGGCTCGTTCTCTAAACAGAGAGCTGAAATCTACTAAACTTTTTAATTGTGTAGAGGTAGATTCTGGTGAATTTTAAATTTTGCACTCCGATCGGTTAATGGAAAAGAAAAGAACCGTTTATTTAAACGTTGAGAACGAGTCTAACTAGACAGAGGACAACACAGAGAGAAGGAGAACATTACAGACATAGATGGACATACATATACTGTATATTATGTATTCTGTAGTGTATGTATATATGTATGCATATAAAATATATAACATATTTTAGTTTTACATTTCAGGAGAACAAGCTCAAATGAGGAGCAAACACAAAGAGTTGTGAAGTGTAGCGCGAAATACAGATTACGAATATGCAGTTCCTCTTTCGCGTTACCAAAGTGGAAGGAGAACTTTTTGGTGGTTCTACAGACCCGTTCTGTGAAAAGGGATATTTTTCGACGATAAAACAGCCTTTCCCCTCCTCCCACGCCACAATAGAGCGATAAAGCGAGAAAGAAACGGTGTCCGCGGGCAGCATCTCTAATCGGTTCTCGGTAGCCCTTGAGGTGGCCGTTTCTTAATTGAAGCCACAGAAGCCAGCGATCGTAAAATCGCCGGTGTAGAACAGGATACCGTTTTTAGGATCGCAATCTCTGCCATGTAGCGATCCTCGTTACGAGAAAACCTGGCTGTGGGAAAGCAGGAAACGGCCAGATCGACGGGGCTTATGGGTTCCCCGAACTTCAACCATGGAACCGGTTCACGATCGTCCGCCAACGATCGCGCGAACATTTCCCGACGAGTGTCCAATCAGGGAATAATTAGCGGCCCTTTTTATCAAGCTGGTCGCGATCGTACCAAATTTTTCCTGAAATTTGAACAAAATCGTTAAACTCATGTGCATGTTATTTGTACCAGGCGGGCCAGGTCAAACATTGCAATAGAAAATCGAATAAATGTAATAAAAATCAAACTGCAGGGAACAAGATCTTGTATATTTATGAACGCAACATTGTAGCTCGAAGATGGCAGCGATCGTTCTTGCGAAGCTCGCCGTATAGAGATCGTCCCGTGCATTATGAAGTATCGTAGCGGAGAGTTCGCCATTTTCGCTGAAAGTCTCGCTTAATAAACAGAGCCGTTCGCAGAAAAAGACCGCGAGGACCGCGAAAGGAATGGCTCGCGAAGCGTGGCGAGCCGGGAAAAAAGGGATCGCGCGTGTCTGTCAGAATAAGTCCGTTTAAGGGTTAATCTCCGAACCGATCGGCGGAATTACGTTGCCGGCTGTCGGAGGAACGGGCCTGGTCAGCGGAGCTGTTCGTCGAAGAAAAACCGGTAAGTGAAACGTATCATCGTGATTTACGATCGGCCGTTCATCTGCCCCGGCCATCGTTCATCGGGGGCCCCCGGATTTACATTTTATCGCGCGCCGATTCCTCCGCCTTCCGCGGATGCTCGATCCAACGGAAATCCTTGATCAACGATGGGGGGACATCTGGTGATGGGGGCTGTACGATTCGCTATGGAAGATCGCCCGAGACCCATCTGCTGCCCGTCGAATGGCGAATGTGTCCCAAGGATCGGAATCGAAGATCCACAATGACGATCGCGCAAACAGTATCTTGTTCTGGACATTGCGTAGACAGAGTGAGAAAAATGTGTAATCAGGGCAGAGCTTCACTTTGAAATCAATTTGAGACCCAGTTTTTTTACATTGTTATCTAGCATCGATCGACGTTGAATCACCATGCAGTTATAATTCGTGAAGTAATTCACGTATTCAATTGTAATTCAACACAATTCTGGCATCGGAATTTCCTTTAGTGTAAACGCGATTGGGATGTCTTTTATCTGAAGAATGAAGGAGACAATAAGGGATGAAAATGAGACGATCTTTGGGATTTGTTTTCAGATATGACCAACCACTCCGTATCGAATGCTAGGAGCTTGTCCTAATTTCTCCACTATAAAATACGTGACAGAAAAATAGGGTTAAACCTCGATATGAATAAAAAGATCGAACCCACGATTATTATTATGGATAAAAAAATCGCATCGTAACAGATTGAAAATTTGCACCGCTAACATGTGGCTGTTAGCTGAAATCGATATCTGTGGGTAGACAGCGATCAGGATCGCTCGCGAACCGAGTGCGATATGCGCGGGCGGTATTTAGCAAATCCGGCAATTAAAAGCGCCACAAATTCCGGACGAAGAGCGTGTCCCACGCTCTCTGCTCGTCCCGGGGAGATGTCCGGTTGTGCACGTAAATTAGCGTGTTTAATTTTTGCCCGTTCAAACACGCGCGCGCCCGTAATCAGCCGTACTCGCGTGTGCATAAATACGCTCGCGGGTATACTCCCATAAATTGACACGTACGGGAACACGCGGACGCGTTCGAAAACAGTTGTGCACGAGCTGGCATAACCTACACAACGGTCCTGGAGGTATGATTGTATAGGCGTTCGTGTGCGCGCGTGTATGCGTGTGGGCATGGCTATGTAGAAAGGACTGGTTCGGCTCGGCAGGTAATTATAACCCGTAACGATCGGTCCATCAAATCCGATCACCTGGACGGCGTGCCGTGGAGAGGCTTGGTGTGTGGGTGACCAACACCGGCGAACCCGGCAGCCATAACGCTGTGGCAACGCCGACGTTGCCAAAGCCACGACTAAATGAAGCTTTTACGCACGCCTTTGGATTGAGTTTGTTATGGGATAAACGCTTGCTTGCATCGCGCCGCTCCGCGTTAGGCATACGTTCGAAGGCCAGCCATCGCTCGCTCATAATCGCTCCTCGAGCGTGGATGCGCCACTTACACCGGCGAATCGGCATCCTCTTTGTTCATCCTGAACTGCCTTCTGCCCCGGCATCTCTGTTGGAACTAGGCTCATGGAATTTTACCGAGAGATCGCTTGCCCTTCCTGTTCATTTAGCAACAAATTCGATGGACACCGTTAGCTCCTACCACCCCTTGGTGTAGACATTGCTAAATCTTTAGGATTGTGCTCTTGAATTTCATTCGTTCAAAAGTAAATTCGATGTGAACTAGCTTCGTCAGCTGGCGAACATTGACGAAAGATGACAGTACAGTTTGTTTCGCCTATCTCATTAGGAACAAAATTACAACCACAGTTCATACAAACACAATTTGTTAGAAAATATAAGAAGGAATAGGAAAATCACCCTACCCCCTAAACAATCCCCAATCCCGACATGGATGTCTATTATCGCAGCATCAAGACCGCCCCCGATCAAAACTAATATGAAAGGCGCTGGAACGAGGGTGTTCGTCGATAAGCGACATTATGACCCACCACCCCTAAGCTCGGTACATCCCACAGCGTCCATGAATTCGCCTAAGCTCATCCTGTAATAGGGTTACAAGTTAGCCATGTCTGCGACGTGGAGCAGAGGGGTGTGTCGCGACAGATGTTCCAATCCAGCCACTGAGGGGATAATTGAGTATTGTAAGGCGACAACAAAATCAAATTTCGGTCTGTGTACACACATTACCGTCGCAAGGCTCGTCGCCTCCCTTTTCACGGTCGCCAAATGGGCGACAGAATTTCTGTGACCCTCGAGTAGATCTTCCGTTGGGGATACACACAATGAGGAAGCGATAAATAATATCGATAAATGGCGACAATGCATGCCCCGAGTTTGCGGAGCTGGAAAGATTCGGTCACACCGCCATCTTGTAAAAGAATACTCTGGTTGGGAAATTTCAAAATTTAGGATTTTTAAAGCACCAATTCTTTTTACAAATGTTACAACTTCGGATAAATGGAGCCTATTACATTTTCAACCGGAATCATTCGCGTTACAATCTAACGAAGATCAGCAAAGAATTCGAGGAATTAAGCACAATTTGACAGTAGCTGATAAATGGAGTTCCGCCGAAATGAATCTCATCAGATCAGAAGCCGGAGAAAATGTCCGAAAAAATGAATTTCTGAAAATTCGAAGGGTCAGGACGTAATTAGCGTGATTTCGAAGGGCAAGTGTGGTAATAGACGCTCGGAAACTTTTGATCGTTAGTGTATACGCACACATACCGTGTTGTGGTTCGTGTCTGTGCCCTCGGGGCCCAGCAGGGCCTGTTCGCCTCCACCCTTCTCCGAATCCCCACCATTCTGCTGGTCGACCTCACATACACCTTCTGCTCCCCTTCCGCCGTCCTCTTTTTATCCGGTCGCCCGGTATACCAGGGGAAACATGGCCGCATGCCTCCTCACATGGGCCCAAACAATGGCGGATACACGCGGGCCCCCGGCCTGTTGTTTGCCCGCTCGTGTTTCGATGAAGTAGGGGCCCCGACCACATAATACCAGGGCTCTTTTTCTGGGCGCCCCCTTTTTGCTCGTTCCCCGGGTAGACTCGGGACTATCCTCTCTGTTTTTGGCATCTCTGTTTCTCCCGGCGCGTTGTTCGCGATTTCTTTGTTTTCTTCTGGAGCGCCGATGCTGCGCTACCTCCACTCTGGGGCCCCAGCTCTGTCTCTATCTGTTTTTGGATCCTAGCCCCCGACTGCAACAGGAATGTACAACTGTATATGCAAAGATAGATTTTTAGTCATTTGATACGAGGCGGCCATTGTTTCCTCTCTGCAACTTTACGATTTCTGTATCTTTCACCCCCTCTTTTAGCCACCTTACTAATTCCGAACGCTTCGAGTCGTTTTTTCATCCTCTTGCTTGGCTACCCGATTATTTCCAGGTGTCTATTTCCGATCCTCCAGTCCTTCATTGTCCACAACATTTTTTTCATCAATTCCAACTACTTTTCTTAGTAAACTTGTTATCTTCGAACATCCATATTAAATCACCCAGGTCTTTATCCGCTATAATGTTTTCTTCCATCAAGTCCGACTACTTCTCTTAGCTGCCTTATTATCTCCAAATATCTACTTTGCATCTTCCAATTTCTCATCCTCCTCGATGCTCTTTTGCTTGCGTTTTGACCGATTGTCTTAGCCACTTTATTATTTCTGGACGTCTACATTGGATCTTCCAATCCTTCATCTTCGAAAATGTTTTATTCATTAATTCTAACCACTTCTCTTAGCGTATTATTTCTAGGTGTTCATTTTCCATCGTTCACGAATTTCAACCGCTTGTCACAACTATGTTACTATTTCCAGAGCTCCCGGGATTCTATACCTGCCATCGTTACCGTGTACTTCCCCCAAATTCTTTTCGTAACTTTCTGCGTATACCCCCGTGCCATCGTCTGTTCTTTTTATTCGGTGGCAGTCCATCTCGAGTCTGTCTTTTTGCCGTCCGGTTCGGTTTGACGGCGGACGTATTCTTGCGCGTTTGGTCGCGTTCGGTCGCCTCTCTGTTTTGATCCGCCTTTGTACCCCTTCTCGTCTTTTGTTGGCCCCCTTTCACACGGCGTGCACGGTTGTCTCTCGCGGGTAACACAGAAGAAGGAGATCGACGCGCCGTTGCCCCTCTGAGACACACCGAGACGACGCTGAAGTCCCAGAGAACTGAATGAAGAGCTCCGTGATCTGGTTATCCTTCTGCGATCTTCATCGACTGCCAGGATCGACGTGCTTCGAATTTCGCTCCGCACATCGTCTCCTTTCGGTGCGTTATTTTTTAGTCGACCACATCCTGCTGCTCCCAAACGATACAACGTCTCGACGTTGCTCGACAAATATCGAACAGGATGCCAAATTCATGCGATTCCCACGTTGCCAATTTTCTGCACTCCTTTTGTCAGTGATCCATGCTCGAAATACATATTCATTTTATCATGAGACACACTAGGGATTGAGGTCTAAGTTAGTGAAACTGGTTGGAAGATCTTCATTCTTCATCATTCAAAAAACAGTTAATAATTTTACGTCCTAAAAGATGTATTTTTCGAGACGACATTTTAACCATTGAAATAAGGCGTCTTAAAGACTTTGTACGTTCTAGAAGATCGCAAGATTCACACAAGACGTTCAGGGCCTGAGTCTTCTCTGAGGGACCACCCCGATAATCTTTGACCTCCGAAATCGACGGCTGGAGGGTAAAGAAGGAATTCGGGAAGGCAGACACGGAAAATTCCCAATGTGTATAGTTTGGAGTGAAGCTTTAAAATATAAGTCTTCAAAATTGTTATGTTTAGAAAGTAAGATAATGTATGGTGGTTTTGTATATAATACAACGTAAAATAGGATTTAGGTGAAGATACCTTTTAAGCGTAAGAGGTTGCCGCTGACGGTGTGCGTATGTGTTTGCCGATCAAGGCACATTGCCGCGACGACTGCTCGAGCCGTAGCGCTCTTTTCGGCGTGTTACCGATGCCGCCGCGTTCTTTGCGGTATGGTACCCTAAGCAACGTTGTCGAGATTACCGGAACCGTTTTAGATATTTTCAGCTATAAAAGCGGGTCTCGAGGACCACAAAAGTTAGTTGTCGCACGACTACGAGCAAATCGACATCGTTGACGTTTTCTGAATAACTTAGCTCACACAAGTATCATGTTGATGTAACAATTGTTTAGGGTGAAGGTGTTCTTCAATGACCGAGAAGAAATTTGATTAAAGAAAAGGGCCTGAGCCTCGTTCGCCTACCGTTTTAACATAGATCCTCCGTCTACCAATTTCATCAAGGTTGCAGCGACAACACAAACGTACAACTGCAGCATGGACGAACTTCATGGAGTTCCTCGAGTCCCAGCGATTGAAACGGTATTTCGTTCGCGCATGGTCACCGGGATCTGTATGGATCAGATAATGTCGGACACGCAGCTCGGGTTGTGTCTACCAGTCTGTGTTCAGATGAAGCAGAGCCCGGGTCACATAAATGAGTCGACTTCTCCTCTCCTTATTTTCTCCTCCTCCCCCCTTCTCTCTCTCTCTCTCTCTCTCTCTGTATTCGTGTTATTCCCCTTTCGGATTCACGGGGTGCCGGCTCTCTTTCGAGAGTTCGATTAAGTGAGACGTGGTCGCGCAGCCCCCGAGAGTCGAGAGCAGCTTCGAAGAATCGTACGTGTTAAACGGGTTCACGGTTGAAGCCATGTAATCGAGACGTTTCGTGCAATCTTCTGAACGGCCATTTACGAGCACCGATCATTTCGAGACCCAGCCCTGCGGAACCCTTTTCTCTTCCACCCCTTCTCCCTCTCTTTCACCCTTCCACTCTTTCATTTATCACTGCTGGTAATTTGCGGAATTGTAAACCGTCTGGAATATTCGCCTCGAGCCTAATCAAAGAGACTAGACCCAGCCTAAGTGGTTCCTAAATCGACAAACCTAAACCTCGAGCTGCTATGTGGGTTCTACTGCCATCATACCAACTGCACATCTTTGTTTACACGTTTGCGACCACCGTCAGCTGTGAGAAATGTGCAAAAGTCTTTTATGAGTCTCCAGATATAATCATCGAATCTAAGAGACTAGACTCAGCCTACGTGGCTCCTAAATCGACAAACCTTAAGCCTCAAGCTGCTATATGGGTTCTATTGCCATCATACCAACTGCACATCTTTTCTTGCACGTTTGTGACCACTGTCAGTTGTGAGAGATGTGCAAAAGTCTTTTATGAAACTCCAGTTATAATCATGGAATCCTCCAGTTCACTCGTGACTAGACTCTGCCACATATAAATCAACACCTTCAACGACACCATGAGACTTCTGGTCGTCGGAGTCGCGGAGATCGACAGGAGGATTGCTTAAATCATTAATAATTGATTAAATGACCCTTTAACGACGCTCGTCGAGGGTTACCCTCAGAGAACCGTGAATACACAGGGAACAGGTGATTACTTGACGCGGAAACGTAATCGCACAGCAATAGCACAGGCTGCAAAATGGGCTTCGCGATCATCGGCAGGCAGTCATCAACATCACTTTCCCGCTCATTATCTCCACGAAATTGCTAACCAGACGCGATGAAGTCCGTGATACGCAGCGGCGCGTTTAATTGATTACAATCGGAGGAACCGGGGCCGTGCCGCACCGATACCGACTCCCTGAATCGTCGGTTAATGAGATAATGACAGGTGCAGCATCGGTGGTTTATTAACCGCCGGATAAGATCGCGTCCGAGTAACACTTGTCCGTGTCACGCGACAACGCGTACGCACACGTAACGCGACGCACATGCGTGACAGGACAGCGTAATTTAGATGAGGACCTGCTACCGCAGACAAAACGAGCGCCCCATATGCTGCCATATTTTCCTTCTGCGTTGTTTCACACTTTAAACCATAGCATTCGAAGATCCATTGATATCGGCGAATTCTAATTCTTTGTCTACTTTATGAACAAGTTTGTTTAGACTCGTCAAGTTAATATTGTAGAACAGGGAAAACATTAGTAGAATTTAAAAATACTGTTATATTATATTCGACCTGTTAAACATACTGAAAAAGAAAATAGATTTTGATCTCACTCCAGTTGGTTGTAAATCGAGACGATTTTTATTTTGCAGAAAAGTCCGCTGTGTAATGGTGAAATACTCGAAATTGAGAAATAAGTAATTTCAAATAAATCTATTCCATGTGAACAAATTTGAAGAAGATTGTGTATGAATACGTTAATATCCCTCGGGGTATATTAA
The DNA here is from genome assembly GCA_028455595.1 of Lasioglossum vierecki. NCBI lineage: Eukaryota > Metazoa > Arthropoda > Insecta > Hymenoptera > Halictidae > Lasioglossum > Lasioglossum vierecki. The sequence goes on along the minus strand of CM052339.1, from coordinate 12,829,625 downwards.
TAGTATGGGTGTGACGATTTTAATATAGCCAGGAATATACAAGGGGAAAGATAATGACGACGAGGTGGCGATGTAAATATATCTATAAATATTGTGGTGCTTCAGAGAAACAATCTTCCTGGCCTCGACGGTATCAGGATTTATAATCCTCACCGCGGGATCGTTTGACAAAATATTTCGTCTAGCACGCGTTACCGGGCCCGTAAAAGGGCCCTCTTTTATCACGGGCCCCGGTGAGAAATGGGGAAAATATACACCGCGGGATACTCGACCGATTTCTGTACACGGCGGACACGCTCGTTATTAATTTTTAAGTTTAATCTGGATTGATGGTTACTTTATGCGCCGACTCGGCCGCTATTTATACGAGACGAACGTTTATGTCGTTTTATACGGGGCCCCGGCGACGCACAAAATGGCCGGCGCGGCAAGCGTGAGGACGTTCCCTACGGGCGACTGTCGGTTTTAATAATTTATTCGCGAATTGGGCCTAACTAAAATATCACCTTGTTACGGCCCGACATGTTGTACCTTTATAACACGTTTTTTGGCAGAGAAATTGCAGAACGAGGGGAATGCGAATGTGAGAAAAAGGATTAAAGTGATTCTGGGTTTTAGTCATCCCCAATATTTCATGCATCCGTGGTCGTGAGGAAAAACGCCGTATGTCACAATTTTGAAAAATTTGAGTTTGTGCATTCATTGAGAAAAAGTCATGAAAACAAATTCGTAACGCTCCAAAAAATAATGCAATTTAACCGATGCTCTACGGCCAGAATTAGCAATCAAAACATTAAATAGAAGTATGTCGAAAATGAAAGTACGTGACATGCGGCGTTCTTCCTTACAACCACAGACATAGTGAGTAGACTGTGGATTTTCGTGCAGTTGTGGCTTCTAAAAATGTTCAAATCAAAATGTCAGATCAACAAATTCGACTTTAATTTATTCCTGATCTATTTATAGAAACTAGTCGCCACCTCGTCATTATATTTTCCTCTCCATCTTTTCTGCGATATTAAGCGTAAAATCGTGACACCTACAGTTTTAATATATGCATACACCGAAGGGGCAGCAAGCCGGCCATTTTATTGGCCGGGGCCCTGGGGGGAAGGGGAACATGAATTTTTCCCGTGGCCACAGGGCCCGGTGCCTTCTCTCGCACGGCCCCCTCGTGCGAGCCCTCATCAAGCTTTAGTTCCTACTTAACTCCGGTTATATATGTAAACGCGACCGAATCGTTAACCATCTTTACCTGCATTTTCTACGGCCCACGGACCACGGAGAAACTCCCCAACCCGTGGAATGTGGCCGGATCGTCGTTAAATAGCCTGTGAAGATCGTAATTCTCCGGCTGGGTCTCTTTCTCTCTTTCGTTCTTTCTCTTGTAGTTGCTCCTCCCGTTTCGTTGTTCTTCGAAAAAGAACACTGTCGTCGGAAATGGCCCCGGCTATCTTATTGACGAACTATCCCGTACGGCCCTATCGACACGTGGGGATTAGGCCACTTGCGTTGCCTAGTTCGGAGACTGGCGTCGGGTCTTATAGTTTGCAAGATTAAGGAGGTAGACTCGTTTCCAGGATTGCAAGGGTGCGGGATACGCTTTCTCTTTTCCCAAAAGATGAGGGTTTTCAATAGTGACAAGCGCCAGAGAAAACATTAATAGAGGTCGCGTAAACGTATTATAAATGTTTAAGCGTAAATGTAAAAATAGGATTTTTGAGGGCAATTACGACCTAGATGAATTGTTCATCTGGCGCTTTCTACTACTGAAAAACCCCAGCTTTGCAATCCTGGAATCAAGTCCAGCTCCTTAAGGTAAATGCACCAGTAATCGATCCATTCTCTAAATTTCGGTTAAAGTTGGTATTAATTTCGGATTTCGTCATACTCTTCAAAATGTTGAACCTTTGAAAATCGGCTTTTTTCAGGCCATTGTTCCGGGGTCGGATCACTCCGACAGAATTCCTCTGATTAGATTTTTCAGTGATTGTTTCAGCAGGGAACATCTTCCAGCGTTTAAAATAGAAGATCGAGATCTCGATCGTTACCAATCATCGGCAACTGGTTCCCGGGTATCATCGACAGAGTATCACCGGTGTTCAGTGGAGTAATCGAATCGGCGAGTGGCCGAGGAGAAACAAAACCTAATCGAGGAAGTATCGTCGACAGGCTCGTGCGCTCGGAACGAGCGGAAGACGGATGATCGTTCGCCAGTTCCAGATTCCCTGATCGATCGTGACGAGCGGCTATCATAATCGATAATGCCCTGCTGGCAGACAAGCAGCGTCGAATGGCGATGATCGTTATTCATTTTCCTCGCGGCTCGACAGCAACGAGCATCGTCATCGTGCCGTCATTTGCGAGCTCTTTCTCGTAAGCACGCCTTTTTCTCCTCAAGTAGATCTTCCTCTGTTATTCACCTGGCTTCACGCTTCCCACTAGCCATGCTCCACCCCATGGTTCCCCATTAGTTTCTCATTTTCTGGGAAGAATGGACAGCCGAACACACCACGCTTCCGGGACCGGCTCCCAGCGATTTCCGATTCGTCATATGCTCCCTCTGGTCTCGTATTCGCTGCACGCGAGCATGATGCACCGTGCAGCGTCGCGATGCACCGTGCAGCATCGCAGTCGTCTTCTGGCTGGCCGTGAAATCGACGAGGTACAGTCCTTGGTTGGTGGGAGTTGATGAACCCGAGGAATTGTTTTCCCAGGAGTTTGTTAAAATCTATTGATTTGGTTTCATTAACGAAATTCGAAGTGGATTTTACGCTTTGAAATATGCATTTCTTGAAATATTTTGGCGCGACTCACGGTATATATTACGTAAACAAATTTATACAGATGTTCTCTGATGTATTCTTTATCTGCAGAACCTTATCAATATTATAATTTTTATCTGATTCATATGTAAAATTCAGAAATAAATGCTTGCAGACACTGCCTTTGTTCATTTAATAAATGCAATCTAAATAATTGAGAACTAAAGATCCGTTGCAATTTAATTTCAGCGTGTGAATTCAGTGTGTAAATCGAGTGTGTAAATTCAATAAATCCATTTGTTGCAACAGGCACGACAATTCGAAACGTCTTGACAACATCGATCACCCACAGACGTATTAGCATATTGGATCAATAATTGATCGAGCATCAATAGCAAGACAGATCGGTTAACCAAAATAAGAGACCGCTTTGCCGCTATCCGTAACAGCATAGTGTTTGATCAATCGAGGTCGCCGTAACACTCCAGCGAACGATCTAGCAATCATAGTACACACAGAACGCATACATCAAACCAGTAGCATCAGAACTGGTTGATGCATCACGCGGAAATCGATGCTGTGGCTTCGCATAAAACGCCGCGCCTGGATATCGTTACGAACAACCATAATGTAAACCAGTGTGCGAGCTGCAAAAGCAACGAGAGTTACAAAACTGCGTGGATCCATTTGCTGGGCGACAGTGCGGAGAAACAAGTTCATCCCACGGTACAGCGAGACAATGCTGTGTTCATTATTATAAATGCAATCAATTCGATCGACGACGCCCACGTGGGTCGCAACTATGGATGTGATCGCGTAAAAATTCATTATTATTACTAGACTTCGGATGTTTATACATTTTCCAATTTTTGCAGACAAATTTTAAGAAAACGGAATTGAATAAAATCCTATTTTTGTCGGGAACGGCCTTGGTAGATTTAAAACAAATAAAAATTCCACAAAATTCTATCGAATTTTATGCTCTAGCCATTTTAGAGAATTTTTATAAGCCATAATGATTACATTTGCTGATCGTTAACTTGCTATTCGTTGACTTGTAAAACGAACAGGATTGAATTTATTCGCATCATGCACAAAATTATTTATTTCACTCCGATGCGCACGAACCTCTATAGCCTGAATGGCTCTCAAATAAAAATTTTTCTAATCATTTCTCTAAGAAGTGCATAAAATCCACAGCCTACTAACCACGCCCATCATTGCAAAGTCTTAAAAAGCATCCGGCATTGTTCACGCATCTCCCAAAAATCGTACATCTCCATCGGAACGAGGAATCGAGGAACACGAATCAGCCCCCCTTGATAAAAAACCGTGAAGGGGGTCCAAGGGGGTCGGAGGGGTTCAGCTATCAGTCAATTGAAATTTCATCGGGGGGTTGTAGTCTCGAACGGAGAGAGAAAAGGAAATGAACAACTACACGAAGGGGACATGTGTAGAGAGGGGTGGAGGGTAGGTGGGGTGTCCGGGGGGCAGGGTTTGAAAAACAGGAGCACAGCCGGTGCTTGCCAGGGAATTGGACCAATCAGGAGCACCGGTTCCAGCCGTGGCGCATTATTAATCCCAGGGGATTTGCCATGGGGGTTTTTGCGTTCGTGATCCGAACTCGGGGTGGCGTTGCGGTCGGAGCTGCGGTTTGATTTATCTCGGCCGAGCCGCTTCTCACGCAACCGCGATAACTCACCGGCCCTTAATTTCTATTTTTCACCCCCTCGGGCCGAGCCCCCTTCAACC
>CM052339.1:12754694-12825008 GCA_028455595.1 Lasioglossum vierecki | reverse complement strand
CCCCCCCCCCCCCCCCGTAGGACAGGCCGACGCCCACGCAAAACGCGAGCCGAGCCGATTCGATCGACTCGCGATATCAGCTTTTTCGCGTTCCGCGATCGATCGACGAGTTAATTGAACCTCCAAGCACGTTTCCACCTTTCAGTTAATTCTGCAAAATTTCAATATTTATTCTATTCCGATATAAAGTTGATTTTGTGATTTTTCCAATCAGCAAAGTTTTCTTGTAGAATATTTGTTTGTGTCACACTCGAGCGTCGACAGTGCGTTTTGCTCGCTGACGATCGAAAGCGTCGGTTTTCTCTGCCGGGCAAAAATTTCAACGGCAATTAACTAGTTGACTCTATCAATTCGCCGGGACAACAGTTCCCTGGACTCAATTCAGACAATTGCCGTCGTAATTGCCCGCCTCGCCTCGGCCTTTTTAAGCGGCGAAGAAACGTCGTGTACGGTTCATTCGCGATTAATCCCTGGACAATTCGAGGCCCGTAATTGCCAGCTCTTCCCGGGAGACCTCGTTCAGCCTTTTTCAGTTTGGCAGCGAGCTCCGTTTCGGCAGCCGAAATCTTCCTCTCACGTTTTACTTTCGTTCTCGCTGTTCTTACATGAATTTTTATGCACAATAAAGATTGTCGCTGGATTGCAATCCCTAGTCACAAATCCATAAAATTAGTAGATCGTGTGCGGGAGAAGATAAACATTCGCAGAAATAAAAAATGTTTTTGAAATCTTCCTGTGATCGCGTCGGCCGCAATGAAATCGAGACACAAGCGGGTACGGGTTCCGAGCACTTGAATATTTAAAAGTGACGAAGTAAACGGTTTATCTATTCGAATAAATAATCACATGCGCGTTATCTTAACGTCCATCTGCAGCTAATTAAGAACGCCAGGGAACTTAATGGCGCGCACCGGCGCGGCGTTTAAAAAGAAGTCAAGAATTCTCATACCTTAAGAAAAGCAACGATTCCTACCCACAGCGCGAGAGAGCAGAAACCGAAAGAACTCGTTAGGGCTCCGCAATCCGATCCTACGTAATTACGTCTTTAGCATCTCGTTGGCCTCGGCTTCGTGACTGACGATCAACGGAACATTTCCATTACGACATAGACTACCACAGGGCTCTGTTCGACAGTTTCCATTTCATCCACCGGACGCACACTCGCTCACCCCGTGCATATTTTTCGCCGACCACCGTAACCCGACACCCTCGAAATGTTTTACGATTTCCTTCGTTAATTGCCTGCGCATCTTTCCATTTGCCGGCGCTGCCCTCGGAAAATTTAATTCGCCTGTCTTTCCTGCTTAGCACAGTTTCTTTTCCAGGTAAATTAATTGCTGTAACGATGTAGAAGAAACTTGCTATTTTATGCCAGCAAGAAACTATTACGTGTTCAGACTTAAAAATTGTCTTTTTTCTGCTTCTACAGGTTTTATGAAATTTTAGATAAATATCCAACATAATTAAACGATCGAGCAGAACAGAGCTGCGTTGGATTATGATTGAACTACTTGAATTACAATGTAATTCAAAAATACTGTGTATATGTATAAAATACAATGTAATTAAATTACGTGATTCAATTAGAATGTATTTAAATTAGCACAACTCTGGAGCAGGACGAATGACAATGTGACAAGCAAAGGTCCCCGGCGAAATTTCGAATTTATTATTCCGAAAAAAAAGTTTTACTTTCTTACAAAGTCGGAACAGCTGTGTTTCCATGATAGATTTGACATCCGAAACGGCATGATTAATGAAAAGGAAGAACGCTCGACGCGACGCGACGTTAACGCGAACGCTGGATTAATGGCTCGCCGAAATCAATTAAGAAGGCCGCGTAATAGTGAGACGTCGTGTCAATATTGCTCGGGTGAAATGAGGTCTGAATTACTCGGCCGGTTTTCTCATTCCGTCTGTGTTTGCACAGTTGTTTAGCAGCGAGAAACTGTTTGCCTTATGACTGAAACGCTCTTTCGTTTCCATGCTAATTCTGCAACCATAATTTCTTTTATCACTCTTCAAACACTTGAGTCCACAAACTTCAATTTCGTTGGTATTGTCAATGACCTGCGATTCTATCAATATAATTCGTTTACGTGGTCATTCGAATTACTAATTTCGATCATTGTCACGATTAACAATATTTATAAAGAACGTTGTGTAACCGAGAATTCGAACGATTGTAAATTGTGTTAAAACACGTGCTCGCGAGCGAACGTCATCGAGTCCGTGCCGAATTGATTATCGCACCAACGAGAATCCTATTAGCTCAGCATGAAAATCCCTCTGACGCATGGCGTTTCTTCAACTCCGCCTTGTGCGACGCTCGTCATCAATCAAGTCATTATTCCGAGCATCTGCTTTATCTATGCTAGTTTTTACCGGGCCCGATTTTGTAACCTCGGGAATGTGTCGTTACGTCGGACAAAAAGGTTCCCTTGGAAGATGGCGATCGTAGCGGACGCAAGAAAAACATTATGTTTATCCAATCTGCTGATGTATCTCTCCTCGATCAGCTAGCATCTGCTTTTTCCTAAATATTACGAATTCGGAGTCGACTCTTCCGAAACTGCAAACTTTCTTTACAAGAACTTTTTAACCCTGATCCAAAGTTTCCCTTGCAATCCTGTGAACGAGTCTACCCCATCAACGGAAGACGTTAGCTCTCGTAGACCAGCTGTCGACATTCCTGTGGGAGGACGAGCAAAGAAAGCGAGTGGATCGCATTGAATCGCGAAGGAGGACTCTATAACGACAGACCTTTCGGTAGGTGGAGCTTGTCCGGCCAGGGTGTGGTCCCTGAGGAAGCCAGGGGTAGTTAGTACACGTACGGAGGGTGGAGAGGTTGAGGGGCGGTTGGGAAATGATTTAGGGTTCTTTGCACAGAGGGCTGAGAGGGGTGGGGATATGGTCGAATGGGAGAACCAGGGGTTGGTTTCAATATGAGCCAGCTGGCGCCTCGCACGGGGATCATCGCTGATACCTATGTTCCATTTCGATGAGAGCCGGCTTTGGGAGCCTCTCCTCGACAACGGAAAAGGACAACGCCGCTGCGCGAATGATGCCAGATTTCATGGGGTGAGAAACCCCTTCGGACACCGCGATTCAACACCGCGTTGACTTCATTGCGAGGAGGTGGTGTCGGAAATCGTTGTCACTTGCTGACAGGAAACATTGCTAATCTGCATGTGCCATCGTATACGATTATTAAAAAATATTTATAGACGAATTCGATCAGGGATCGTGCTACTGATTGTAAGTGACGGCCGGGATTTAAACGGTAAATGCGATAAGAATGAATGAACTTTATTTAACCGTTTACTGCATGATTTTTTAAATTGGGATGAAAAAATTGAAAGAAGGTCAGTTTTCGTGTGTTTATTTAAGGGAAAAATATTTTTTAAAAATTAAAACAACATTTTCAGAAAATGAACATACTTTAGAATAAGAAAATACGTTCTTAGTTCACTATATACCAGATTTGTTAACTGTATCAGATATGACACACTATGCAGCGAAGGGTTAAATGTCTTTTTCCGGCGTCGGACCTGACGAGACTGCTCGACGTTCGCTTCGTTTCCGACGTTCGCTTGTCGTTGGCAACGAACCGCTTGTAAACAACATGAACAATATATCGGGTGCCGTAACATGTACAACAGCTTACATTATTTAACTTGATGTCGAGTCCTGCTTATGTATCGAAGCCCTGCATTTATGAACATTTATGAATTTTTCTTCTCAGAAATGTCACTAACTCGTATACAAAATCTACTAAAACATGTACGGAGCTGATCAATAATCAATGTCTGCTAACGTATTCAATGAAGTTTTATATACTCAAAAAAAATATTCGAGTAACCGTAGTGTTATCAACGTATAGAGCTACAACGAATCAATTATAAAATCGTCGAGTACATTGCCCGTTCGAAGTACAAAACAGGATTCTTTTTTTCCGCTGTGAATTTCGTCCAGAATATACTACTTTCCAACGCCTCTATCCCGAAGAACAGCTCGGTAGTCACGCATGCCGTTCATATTCATCGGCCGTGGTAAATTGCATCGATTTGAAAGCGGCCTAAATCAAGACTTAATGGCCGGCCGGTCTATCATTCCTCACCGAGACTATGTATCTCAAAGAAACCAAGGAACGTTCTCGCGAGACCAAATCGCACCTCGATCCTGCCCTCGACAACAAAGGACACGCACGTTCGAGATAATTCGAAGATCTCGCACGCGACTCGCAGCCGTCAGCGATGCTCGCGTGAAAAGAAAGCAGATCTAGAAGGACTCTCTTTCCAATTCCACCGAGCCGAGCAAGAAGAACAGGAAGAGCAAGAAGTAGAAGAAGAGGAAGAAAAAATCTTTGGACATTCAGGTTCGGTAGAATGAAAGGACGCGTGTGTCCTGCCAGCAGGATCTTCTCCTCATCGTAGGAGGAATCGGGAGACGGTGGCCCGCCAGCGCCCTTGGAGAAACAACGAAAGAGACAGCCATTCGAGGGACAACCGAAAACACGGCTACCGCCCACTCGATCGTTTGTACCGGCGCATTGTCGTTGTTTGTTGTTGGCACGGCCGTTGTCGTTGTCGACGTCACCGCAACGCACAATGAGCGCCACCGGTCGACGACAAAGGCAAAGGATTTGTCCTGGCCGGCCACCCTGCGATCCTCACAATGGCGGACATTGTGGACGAACCCTGAAAAGTCGACGTGTGTCGCGCAACAGACGCTTCGGGGTGCCTGTCGCTTCCTTTTATTCGATTTCACATTCCTCGACGCTCTCTGCTACTTTGCTGGTACACTCGATGCTTCTTCGGAAAAGGGGGGCTTCCAAGCTGATACTCGTTGAACATAAGGTGTTCAATCTTCAATTTCTGTAGACATAAAAAAGTAGACTAATTTCACCAAAATGTCGCGGATCGTCAAAGTTCTGAACAAAATTATCTTTCCAAGCAGGAGTGGAGCGGCGTCGACAGCAGAGTGACTCGAAAAGGCAGAGTGTGGACCGGCGGCTATTAAATCCTCTCTTCTCTTTATTTGCGAGGGGGGTCGTACTCGGGGTCCAAAAACCGCTTTCGAACAGTAGTTTCTCCGTCCTCTGGAAATGGGAACCCGATCGGCGAGGTATCTGCTTACACGGGGCCGGCTTTCCTGATATCAGCGGGACTGGCTCGGTCCATTGAAAAGAGAGAAGAACCGAACGAAAGAAATCGCGCGCGAGAGAGAAGGAGAGTGAGATGAAGAGAGACGAACTCGTCCAGGTCCTCGAGGTCCTCTGTCCGTCTCTGGTAGCGGTTGTCGGTGTAGGCACGTACGAGAGAGCCGATTAGCCCCGAGATCGTGTTATATTCCCCGTGGGCGAGGGCGGTCGCGGGCGAAACGGACGATCCGGCCCGAGGACATAATTTACGCTGGGAAAGGGCGAGTAGCGACAGCATTAGTAGCTAAGTGGGGCCCTACGTTATCCTATATCCTGCGCCATGGATTGCTCCTCGTATACGTACACAACGGATATACAACTAGTTTTCTACACAAGGGCACTGCGAGCGCGCTCGCGCGCGCACGGAACCTGGAGACCACGGATACGCTCCTCGAGGTGATTCCTATCTGCCGCTGGCACCCGCCACGCCGCGCCGGGAAGAACACCGAGGCCCATTCAGATTACGATCTTCCTCCCTAAGCGACCGAGAGCCAGCCCGTTTAAGGCACGAGAAAAACGAACAAATGCGCCCGCCAGTATAGGTTATTGTTGCCGGAGACCGGCACCGGCACCCTCTAACCGGCTGATCGGCCCGCGAGTGCGACACCTACGATCGAATCCGCGTTACACCGACCGGCTATTACCATTTCCCTCCACCCTTTGTCCGGGACACCGTCCACCGCCATAATGGCAAGATCCTCCTGCACATGCACTGCCTCTTGCAGTCCGCTGCAACTATACACTGCCCTGGATGAACCAAATCCGTATATCTGCTGATTACACCTTGTCCATCAATAATTTACCATCTCTATACATAATTATAAACGTGGTCCATGTCATGTATTTCCTCTTTCGAGACATTAAAGGAAAAGGATATTAATGTGATGTAAAATAACTGATATCTCATTTTTTTAAGTACGAATACACGCAAGAAATGCTTTTTATTCCCAACACGATGAAAGTTGGGAAGACATTGTTACATTACTTTCGACTTCTCAGGACCACGAAAATAGAAGGTTTTATTTAAATTTGTTTTTTTTGGGCGACGTATTTTGTGCCTAGCAATGGAGGCCTCGTTAGTCCAGCCATTTTCTCGAGTTTTTCGACGGGACACGCACGAGCCTGTGGTTCTCGTAGATGTCTCAAAAGTTGCCGACACAATGAGCCGAACAAACCATCGGAAACCAGCCACCTTTCCAGCACCTGGCAGCCCCGGAGCGGTCGCCCTTAGAAATCGGAAATACAAATTGTCGGGCATCGGGCCGTACGTCGCGTGGTCGTCGGGGAAAAGCCACAAATCACCTTCGGTTCTCTTCTACTCACTTTTACGTTCTCCCTTTCTTCATCCCTGCGATCTCTCGGCCAGCTATGCCAGCACACGATCCGATATACTATACGAAAATGACGCTAACGAGGTTCCTTGACGACCGACAGACGCTTAGCATAGATTCTGCACGCGCACGACTTCTGCACGAAACTCGGCAGGTTTTCACGTCGACAACCGCAACATTTCTCCGTGCACGAGCTGCTCCGACGATAATCGATCTTTGATATTTCTATATCCTCCATTCGAACGACCCCGGATAACAACTGCAGTGAATCTTGCAGAACGTCTCCGTCGTTCATTTCAGTACACATGGTCGCAGCTGAAGCAGCCCTGCCAATGTACCACCTTGTGCAATTAAAAAATCCTAATCCAGAAACGAGTCCTAATCACTTTCAACAAAAAAAGACATCCTATCACCTGCCTGCAAACTACCATTCTATCAAGCATAACTTTTTTGCCTACCGGTTCCAACAAACATTTCGTCCACGTCCATTTGCAAGTTCTCCCCGCAATAACAGAAGTCTGCAAGGTGCAGGTACCATAGTCGATGTTAGGTTAGCGGTGTCCAGGTGGCCGGCGCCATCAGGGTCGCCGCGAAGACGTCAGGTTAGAGGACGGGGACAACAAACCTGAGGTTGCAGACGAAGAAGAAGAAGACGAGGATGCGAGAAGGGAAAGGTGGTGGCCGGAGGTAGTGGCAAGTTTAAACGTTAAGCCGAAAGTTCCACGGGTCTGGAAACCATGGAAAGAGAGGGAGAGAGAGAAAGAGGGAAAGAGGACCGTAGCCACGATCTAATCTACCGGGGATTTATCCTCTCCGGCCCCCTTTCGGCGCCATAATATCCGCGGCCGCAGCTGCTGCCGTTTCGGCGATCCTTTCTGGTAGGCGGCGACTTATCTCTACTTTACGACGGGACCGCGTTCGACGCTTTCGACCGGTGCTGCTGCGAGATAAAATGGTGGTCCACTGGTTCCCGTTGGTGGCCATTTTGCCTCTAATTAATTGGCGGGACTGCTCTTCGCATCGGCCACCTAAAACCCGGTCTACCGAACTCTCTCCTCTGCTCGTGTTCATCCGAGGATCAAGGTACTCTCTTTTTCTCTCTGCGTCTCTTACCTCTCTCGGCTTCCACCGGGCCAAGTTTCCCGCCTTAATGTATTCGGGATACCTATCTCGGAGGATGGCTCTCGCCACGAGACACCGTCACGTTTAAATTTCACATTGACTGACGATTCAATGCTCAGGTACCCGCTCCGCCGTAAATGTAAATACCAGGAACGAAGACGCTACGTTCTCAGGCCGTGTGTCACCGACCCGTGTTCCGAAGACGATCGTCTTCTTCTGCTTCTTCTTCTTCTTCTTCTTCTCCGGCCAATTTCATTGCCATTCTGCCCTTCAATGACGACGCCTGTTCCGCAAGGTTTACAATGTACCCGATACGTGACTCCGCGAACGGACACCCCTTTGTGTGCCACCGCATAAACGGGTACATGCCCTTATCCGATGGTTTATTCGATCGATGGATCAGCGAGGCAAGATCCCCGCTTGATCACACGATTTTTACTCGGTTCTACATCGTACAAAATATATTTATGGACAGTAGTAAGGAAATTGTTTCCTCAGCAGGAAAAAGGGTGAAAATTAACCCTTTGTTCAATATGTTGTTTACATTCTTAAATAGATCGGGGTCTAATCAATTACTAAACATTTAGGGAACAAAAATCATAGGGAATGGAAATATCTTAGGTCGGAAGAAATGTATAATTTTCGAGTTAAAATATTTTAATAAAATCCGGGAGGAAGTAACGTTTCTACAAGTTCGTCAGTATTAATTCGTATAAATACAGATACAAACGTATTAATGATACTATAAGTATTTATTCGCGGCGCACAGGTTCGATCATTTATTACAAGCAAAGGAAAAAGGTGTTTCGTCCTGGACCCGCTAGAGGACTCATCAGTAAGGCTATCTAGCGGGCCTTGCCTTATACACGGGATGCTAGAAGGCAATTTGGAAAATGTATTTATACTGAAAGGTGGCATATCAGTAACTAGCGAACGTATTAACTTGAGAACTTGAGAATCCGCAGATGAATTCGGAAAAAATGTCGTGACTCACGGTACAAGTGCATCCGCTCAAACGGCACCGTAATAAACCCGAGAGTAAAAATGTCCAATCATATTTGCCTTCTAATAGCATTTTAATGAACGCCGGTGCTGAACGGTTCCGTACTCTGTGGTACTAAATGTTCTATACTAAATGTTCGGAGTCTGCATCACCAAAAGTATGAGTCACCGTAGACATCGTAAGAGAGGGTGTACCAGGATTTTTCACTATTCCACTTGTCCACAATAAAACGTGTACGGAAAATATTATACAAACACACTCTGCCCGGGCTGTTCATAAAATGTAGAAGATTGAACATCGGTGTTGATCGAGAAACCAGTTCCGCCGCGACGACAGTGATTCACGGTGCATAACCGTCCATAACCATTCGCGCACGGTTCAACGCCTTTATTTTAATCAGCTGCATCAGGTTTCCACGTTGTACGCGTGACTCGGAATCCCGTGGAACGTTCATTTCGATTTTTATAATCCAAATGAACACGCATCTACGGCGTCTGTTAGCAACGCGGGCTCATTGTATCTGCTTGATGAAGGGTATACATAGTACCTCAAGGCTCTATGCATTTTCACATTTTTTCACATTAAAGGCTGCAATATTGTCAGATGGTGTTGTATGCAAGATATCAACGTCTATTATTTTTTACAGGTATTCTGCATGGCAGCTGTTCATTAGTAATCGCAATTTCTCGCAGGAGCCGTGCAGAAAAAGCAAAGTATGTACAGTACATAGTCGGTATCACGGTAAAGTGATCGCCGATCGGGTTCGCCGGAGGAGAGAGCGTAATAATGCAATTATTCGAGGTCCTACATGCGTGACCGGCGCGATTCTTATTAGCAGGCAATATTTTAATCCCAAATTGGGTCTAATGATCCCGTAATTCGGGCCGAGCGCGCGTTATTGCCGGGGAGCTCCGAGCGATCGAGATCGACGCGGAGATCCGTCGATCGAGAAACGATCACGAGGAGCGGACAGGTCGCTCCACCGACAGAGAAGCTGCTCATGGTTGCACGTAAATTACAATCTGAGCGAGCCACTCTCGCGATTACCGGCAATTATCGCCGGCCACGGAATCCATGATTATTTTAATATCGATTTCTCGCGATCGGGACAGGGAGACCGTCGTCCCGAAAATTCTAGAGGATCCATGACCTTAATTGGAAACACAGTCGATTCCCGATTGCAATTTGCATGCTCGGCCAGACGTTTTTCGATCGTACATCATACAGCCAAAGTGTTGCGTCTGCTTATTTGGCGATTCGTTGCACTCCGGCACAATGTTGCTCGAAAGTTTTGAGCGCTTGATTGCGAGACGTATATGGCGGTAAATAAATTTTGGTTGAAGTAAACGGGCCGGTAGGCGGACCCCCAGAAAAAGTGCATAGGGAGGCTGGGGAATAAGTCATTAAAAACCGATACGTGTGTTTGGGGAAGTTACATTTTCTTAAAGTGTACAGTACAGACAATCCGGAAGTGGTTTCGACGCTGAACTATAATTCGTCACGAAAGTTAACGGGGCCAAGAATTGCGTAGTTCGACGAGGCATCCGCAATGTCAAGGGTGGACCTTCGACACTCGCATAATCACTTTATTCGAAGCGACTGGCTCGGCGAAGTTTTGTTCCCCTGGTTCGCGAGGATCGCGTGCGGAGACCGGTCGATTTTCGATCGGCCATAGTAGCTTTCATTTAATCGGTCTCGCGCCTCCGTCTACCTGTAATTGGCTGTAATTGCCAGCGGGGGGACTCTTCCTACCGTTACGATTGGATAAGCACGGTCGCCACGAACATGGCGAATCGGCCGATTAGCGGCCGCTCACAGAAAATCCACGTTTTCTATTCAAGTCTCAATCGTTCGCATCTTAACTCTGCATACGCCCAACATTAAACATTAATCCCACATTAACAATTTCAATAGCGTCACACGTGTAACTTTCTCAAAGTTGTAGTTTATTATTTAATAGTATATTCCAGTTGTGAAACATCGTAGAAAAGAGTTAACGTTATATTGCAGGGAGAGATACTTCTTCGCAAATATAATTTTGTCCGGGATGATGCTATCAGATTACAGACAGACCTAGATCGTTTCTGCGACTGGTGTCACTTAAACGGTATGGATCTTAACATTAAAAAGTGCCATATTATGCGGTCCACCCGTCGTTCTGTACCTTTAATATATCCTTACCGTCTTAATAACAGTATTCTCTCCTCAATAACAGATGTTAACGACTTAGGAATTCACTTCACCTCTACCCTAGACTTTTCCAACCATTTTTATCACATTGTCAACTCCGCTTCACGAATGCTCGGTTTCATACTGCGTTTTTCCACAGATTTTCATTCAATCCATACACTCAGGTTGCTTTATATTACCCTTGTTCGTCCCCAGTTAGAATATGCTTCAGTTATTTGGTCTCCGAATAGCTTAAAATACGAAGTCATGATAGAGAGAATACAACATAAATTTCTTAGATTTTGTTCTTACAAGACTAACAATTCTATGTCAATCTTCGATCATAATTACTCCACAATATTAAATATGGTTAACTTGGAAACATTATCTGCTAGAAGAAGAGTATCAGACCAGAGCTTCATTTTTAACTTAATTAATAACCATATAGATTGTCCCTCTCTTCTTATGCAGATCAATTTTTATGCACCTGAACGTTCGTTGAGATCTCGAGCAGGTTTTCAAACACTTAAGTACAAATCCTCATATGGATTAATAAATCCAATAAATCGAATTATTGCGTACTCCAACACTATTTATAATAGTATTGATTATTTTAATGGGTCGCTTCAAACCTTCAAAAATAAATTACGCAGGATTGACTTATAATATCAATACCCCTATGCCAACAGTTTTTTCTGTATTTCTTTATCTTTTTTTTTTAATTTTTTTTTGTGCATGTCCTTTCTTAGTAATTTATATTAAGTCTATGTTATATTGTAAACATTTGTATAAATGGACCTCGGTCCGTTCATAATAAATAAATAATTTTAAAAGCCCCAGCACATGGAAGAACCTCGCACACAGTGTATACAGAGAAATGCAATAAACGCCTACAAGAAGATATTTCTCAAGGAATGTTAAAAATCATCCCTTATAATTATTTTCTCCAGATGAGTCGATAAGTGCGAATTTCCTGTTATAATAATTTCCTGGTGTACGATATCGCGCAATTGAAGCTCTGGCTTACCTTTCCCGCCCCCTTCTGCCCTTGTCTCTCGTCTTCCAGCCCCTCTAGCCCCCGTTCACTCGTTCGGGCCACCATGATCTCTCGATGGCCGCGCACGTTGTATCGACGCTGCGGCGGTTTCGTGCGAAATTATGCAAGCCCCTGCGCCACTTTAAGACGGTAATTATTTCGTCGCTTTTTATTCGAGCCACTGTGCGTGCTGTGTTTTACTTCTTCGCGTGTTACCTTCGTCCTTCCCTTCTCTCCTCTCTCCTCTCTCGCACCGTAGGTTCGCGAAGAACGTTTTATTTTCTCGTTTTCGTTCTCCCGTCTCTCGTTTTCCTCTCGGCTCGTCCCGATCCGGAGACCGAGCCAAATAAACGATCGGGATCGACGATTTTCGACCGTTTTCAATGGCATATTTACCGTGCTCGATCACGCTAATGATCCAGCGACGACGTGGCCGCTACGTGGCCGAATACGAATTACCGTAATTCTGCTTCTCCAAGTCTCTCATCTTTTTCTCTTTCCACGAGTTTTGTATAATATGCACCTGTTCGCAAATTCACCCTCTCGCTAATTAAATTCACACTTTTAATATTCGAATTTGAGTTGCGACATTCTTAATGTGGTTTCTAAAAGAGTGACTTTGGTGTTAGTAAGGGTTAATTTCTGAAAATTGCTCTGCGATCAACGACCGGTCGAATAAGATTCGCCCCGCAAGCACTGTATATGTACCGGCTATCGGTAATTGCGATCGGCCGAGCTTTCAAGCAAATAGTTTTGCCACCTTGTAGCGAAAAAATTCCGGGAACCTGATTCGTGATACTAATGGGGCCTGCGACGGAGGAAGAAAGTTGCGCGTGTAAAGTACTGTGTTTCCAGCGAACTCAATTGGCTAGTTGAGGTAGAGGTTCTCACCTGTACTTGTTAGACGAGGTGGTTTCATCGAACTATAAATTAACTTGATCATTGCTTACGGCGCTTTCAAGCGAGGGAATATTCTTGGAAATTAAGTTGATCATTGCCTGCGGTGACTTCTAACAAGGGAAATTCTTGGAAACGTACCCCTGGTTCCAATCGATTTACTGGTTAGCTGTTTTACTCAACTGATTTGTGAGGGTTCGATGAGTTGTCAAACTAATTCTTTCTCATTTTACGTATGGAGTTTCTTTTTGGTGGATTACCTTAGGTTATAGTGGAGCGGTCCCACGACTAGAAAGGTTTTTTTTTATTAGGTCTTTATACTTAGTTTTTAGAAGTTTATATTTTAGACTAGACAGAGCAGATTGAAATATCAAACCGCTGTGATTTTTTAAGAGCTTTACTAGTTAATGAGCATTATTTATTTATTTGTGACTCGATTGGATTCAATTATTTGACGATGTAAGCGTTGACAGGGAGAAAAATAAAAAAAAAAGGTTATAATGAAGCGGTGAAGATCGAGAATAGCGGCGAGGTAAAGATCGAGGCAAAATCAAATTAATAATTAAATGTATTTGTCATAATGTTAAATGTATTTATTGTCTTATTTACTTTCGTTGCAATAAGCGACGTTTCTTACAACTCCAACGAACGGTTCCATCGAAGAATTCGGGTAATAGTTTTCGCCGGGGAGCAATTAACGCTCGTCTCGGCGTAATTCGCAGAAGAATAATAAGATCCGATCATATCTAAGGCGATAATTCAAGACGGTCGGTAATGCAACCCCGATGCGATATTAAACGAGAGCCTCGATTAATCAGCATCGACTATTAAATCTCTCTCCCTCTTCCTCTCGTCCGCGGGCCAGGGAGAATTTGTTAGTCGCAATAATAAATAACGCGCGCACGGGAAATCGGTGAGCGCGTTACGATGCTCGTTACGCGGGTCGTTTGTAAACCGGAAACGCATTATTTATTACACGTCCCGGAGACGTTTCTGCAGTTAATGGCGTGCGTTTTGTGCGCTTATTAATCCCGAGATATGCAGAAAGACTCGTCTCGAAAAAATCGTAAAATCGTCGTACATACCTAGACAGCAGATCTGTATGCAAAGCAAAAATTTTCTACCTGAATTGCAACATACTGAAATGAAATATAAATTTATTTTACTGTTTTAAATTGTATCTACTCATGTTTGTCATAAACGCATAACATCTGCTGCCTATACATAGCACTGACTAAAATAATTATTTTCGAGTGAAATAAATTAGATTTCCGAGTGAGCAATTAAAATTTTACTATGTATGAAACTTTATTTGATTCACCTTACGGTAATAAATCCTTATATAATCTATCTCAATTGCACTCGTCGCTCTTACAATCTATCCTTATTTCTAACTTATCTTGTACCCATACTTAACCGGAATAGAGAGAGAAAGAGAGATATATATTTACAAAAGATATTTGCAGAAGCTCTTTTTACCCCACTTCCCTATCCACGGACCTCCTCTTCCGGTCGCTTACCTTCCATTCCAATCTTTTTCTTTCTTCCCTCTCTCCAATAATACACCTTCCTCGTCCATTCCTCCCAATTAAAATTCTACTAATTTACCAGAAACTCAAACCGCACGAATCGGCATATCAACTTATTGTTAGAGAGCTGCTCGAAAATCCCAGCGAAAAATATTGTGGCTCGCGAACAGCGCGATCAGAGGACTCAATTCGGCCCGCAGCTCGCGTCCGACCTCTGTGGAAGCAATTAAACCAGCTGAATATCGATCAGCGAAGTGTCCAACGTTCCCGAGGTAGGAGAAAACGAAAAGTTCTCGAGGCTCTTTGAGCAGGTTCACCGACTGTTCCCCAGCGCGGCGCGTCGAGCTTGTTCATTTCGGCGAGGTCTCTCGAGGGCGTGACGCGCGGTGCGAGAGACTCGGGAGAGTGAGGCTCTCCGGGTAGGGGAAAAAAACTGATTGCAGGTACCCACGAGCAGCACTCAATTCAGATAATGGAATGACTTGATCGCAGCACCGGCTCTTGGTCTTCGCGCTTGCTCGTCCGGCGACCTCGAGGCCCTTTTACCAAGCCAGAATAAATTGGGCTGCGTCACTTCCAACGCCTACCAAACTCTCCACGAATAAATTTGTATACCGGCTCCTCTCATCGGCTTTATCGGCCGCTTATTCTTCGCGATACTAACGTCGGTTCAATTACCCGCCTGCCAAATTTATGGGACTCGATCGAAAATGTCGTCCAAGAGACTTGGAAAAACCTTCCACACACAGCGCGCCGTGGAAATTCTGTCTCGATATTACTTACCGACTTGTAACCATCGCTTCTGGCCCCTCTTACTTCCATCTACCGTCCGTCAGATTTTGTTTTGACGTTGAAGAGTTTATATTTCTCCCAGCAAAAGTAATTGCACGAAGAAAGTTTCTTTAAACGTAATTAAGTGTATGGTTTAAAGGAATTTGCGGAGCTTGAGCTAAAAAATTTTAACATGCCTAAAAATTGGCTTTCAGTTTTTCCTGAGAAAACCAAATGATTTTGCGAGCGACCTAATAATACGTTAATTCTGAGTAGCCGATCACGGTCACGAGTTGTCGCGGACGTCGGCAATTCGCCGGGCAATTGTTCCCGGAGCGATGGTAGTCGATTGAATGGTATCTCTCTGCTGCCAATGGACCAATGAAGGCTTTCGGTTGGTTGATGGACGTGGAGCGATTGAGAGGAGGGCATAATCGGGTAAGTGAAAAGAGGGTAAAGAGGGACAGGGATTGGAGAGATCATGAAGGACGTCGGTGAAGGCAATTGGCCGCGGGCTGTACTCGCGATCAACAAGAACCAAAGCTGTATATACTTACGTAGTTAAGCCGGAGTTAGATCCTTTCTGCCCGCCATATCTCGGCCGCGGTTTTTAACCACTACGATTACTTATCTTCCCCAGACCACCATTCTCTGCTGTTCAGGCGTGATGAATCGAGGCTATCTTTCATGCTCGCGGGGCACCGCGAGATATTCGACCTTCGGCAACCCTCTTTTCGCTATTCTAGTTAAATACCTTCTTTCGTTACTTGATTGGCGGGCTGAGAACCATGGTGGAGCAATTAAACTTCTACGGAAAAATCGAATTTCGAACTAAAAATCTTCATAACCAATCGAACAGGAAAAAGATTATTTTCTCAGACATAAATTTGTGGAATCTCAGATGTTTTCGGACCGAACGTTTTGACAGCACGGTAATTCCCAAATGCGAAGCGTGACCGTCGGTCACAATATTTAAGGTTGGTCAATCGTGGAGTCGGGATCATTTCCTAAGCGAGCTTTCGGAATGTTACCTGGGAGAAATGCGCGGCTCCTTTCGGCACTCGTTTAAACCGTGCCCCGTAACGAATCGCTAAAGTATCAGTTTCCAGATTTGGCGTTTTTCTGCGTTAAATATCGTGCAGACGTCGACCGAGACCTATGGTCGGAGATACCTGTCCATTTCAGGCCGGTTCAGCTAGATTTTCTTCGAGATTAGACGTGACGTATCGATCCCCGTGCGTTGATCTGACGGCCTCACCCTTTCCTTGGAACGTGAAAACAAACTATTAGACTATCTCAGTAAATATCGAACAAATTTTACCGCTTTCCTACCTTCGACACCTTCGTTCATTACCGAAAAACTAAAATTATACTAAAAACACATTATTTTCTGACGATGGTTTAACAAATTCGCTCATTAGTGTAAGTATTAAACAATGAATCCTTATGCAAAATCACAATTTTTGACTTGCATTGCAACAAACTGGAGTAAAAAAAATTATTTTCTTTCTTAGTTTAATATATTGAAAATAATGTTACAGTATTTTCAAATTCTTCCAATGTTCCGACTGTTTTAAATTAGATCTACTCATTTTTGTTATAAACGCATAAAATCCGCTGTCTAGTAGTTATGTACTAAATTTATTTACTTTCTGACAAACGATTTCATTCACTGAAGAAGAAATGGAACGGAGTTTCAACACTGGCATAAAATTTGGAAGAAATTTGATCTTAAATAAACCCGCGAGTAGAGCCATGAGTAGCTGCGTAAGATTTGCGAAACAGAATCGTGGATTGATACGTCAGAATCGTGTTACCGGTGCTTGGGAGTATAGTTAACGTTTCAACCTCGTCCTGCAATTACGGTCTGTCCCTCGGAGGCGATTCCTGGCTGTCATAATGCCGATAGAGCCTGCAGGAAAAGTTCGACGTTTCCTTCAAGATATTTATGTATTTCTGTCACTGCAGCATGAACGAGTTTATTGATTAGTGATGTTTTCTGTCGCGAATTCAAAGCGATCCAAGAAATACGTAATAATAATCCACTGTTCTCACGAGCGAATTCTAGAAAATAATCTCGTCGATAAATTTACAGTCATCGACACGCCAAGAGATTCATCGCTGCTATTACGGCGGAAAAATCACAATAACCAAGATTCTCGACAATCGCTATTCAGGATGAAGTGATTATCTTCGCTGTCATCTGGCGGAGCTCGCGAGATCCGCCCCCGAATTTCTCTCTTCCCACGTTTCCCGAGCAGAGACATATTATAAAATGTATTTTCAACGGCGGTATTCTTCTCTCTTTTATCACGTTCTCCCTTCCCGGTTTTCCGAGTCTCGTGCCGGAGGAGTCTTTTCATCGTCGTCAATCCTCTTCCACCCTATTACCTTCGGAACACCTTCCTCGGCGACGTTTCTTCAATTTCGGAATTTCTGACCACATCTTCACCTGATTCCTTGCTCTGTGCTTCATCTACCAAGTGCACAATGTCGTCGTCGGCCAAAGTTATTGTCGGTCCAATCTGGCGTGAAATATCAGATGATTGCATAAGTCGCGTCTGATTTGAAAATCAAATTCAATAGTTAAAATTTAAAGAGTAGCTTTATTAATCAATTCTAAACATTCTACGATGAGAAATGAATGGTGACGATATAATTTCCTTTTACGCTTCGCCGTGCAGTACAGTTTGCAACATCTATCAATTATATAATATATTTTTCAGGCTTTCGAATTTATTTTTATGACTTTCTTCTGGTAAATACGTAAATCCTGTAATAGAAAGATTAACTAATGCATAAACTCAAATTTGTTGAAATTGTGTTATGCAGCGCTTCTCCTGACAACCACAGATGTTATCGGTGAAAACTGTGTCGGTGATTTTCACCCACCTGCGAAGGGTGAAAAACTGTTTTGTTCATCAACATTTGCTTTTCTAGAACAGAATTTTAAACCGTCACGATATCCTCGGATCCGTTCGCCACCTCTCCTTCGTCCTCTCCTCTCTGTCCCTCTCTCTCGCTCCCCCTATTCTCTCCATCGTTGGGCCCCGTTCCACGAGCTCTCTCCTTGTCCCTCCAAGGTTCCGCGGGGCCTGATCTCTCCACTCTCTCTCCTCTCTTCCTCTCTCCGATGTTCGCGCCGCCTTTCTGCGTTACGGTACGATCCGGCAGAGCCGCGCCGCTGGCGGCACGGAAAAAAGGCGGCCCTAAAAGAACTTCATATTTTTTATGCTCTGACAGCGACTTGGGTGGTCCAAAATGGCCGACCAATGATGTAATATAGTGCTCTCGCGCCGGCTATCCCACCACGGGAACGTCACGGCAGCCTATATAGAGGTAAAGTCCCGGACTCTCTTTCCACCTCGACCCCTGAAGTTCCCCCTTCAACCCCTCGCCCCTTCCACCCTCTACAACACACCTAAACCCTAACCACCTACTTCTAACCGCGCGCGGGTTCCTCATCGTCCCCGGCCTCTCCCGGGGCATGTAATTACTCCACGGACGATGTCTTTCGGCCCTTTTGCTCCTCGACTGTATTACCTTCTTCGACCGCGTCTCTCGCGTTTTGCCGCCCTCTGTTCCCCTCATCCTCAGTCTCCCTCTCTCCTAAGCCCACCTTCTTGGGTCCGGGACCCGCGGAACCCGATTCGCGTGAAGTTTTTTCAACGCTGAATGGCCCACAGTTGCTACCACGGAAGACCACTCTCTTACTGGGTTTAGAAACACAAATGCAAAAGCACAAATACACATTTCATTTCAAGCAAAGTCGTAAACAGTGATATAATTAATTACTTGCTAATGAAACCAGAAATTCTACGAGCAAGGAATCTTTAAGTTGCCTGAAAAATTGCAGAAGATTATAGAACAAAATATTTATCATATTGTTAACTCCGCCTCTAGAACATTTGGTTTCATACTCCGTTTTTCCATTGATTTTCATTCAATCCACACACTTAGATTGATATATGTTACCCTCGTCCGTCCGCTATTAGAATATGCATCAATTTTATGTTCTCCGAAAAGCTCTAAGTTCGAAATCATGTTACACGAGAGTGCAGCATAAATTTCTCAGGTTTTGTTCATACAAGTCAAATAATCCAATGTCATTCTTTGATCATGCTTACTCCGCAATAATAACTACAATGAACGTAGAATCATTATATGCTCGAAGAATAATATCCGACCAGAGCTTTATTTTTAATTTAATTAATAATCATATTGATTGTTCTCTTCTACTTGAGCAAATCAATTTTTATGTACCGGAACGTGAACTGAGAACAAAAGCGGGTTTTCAAACATTAAAAGCGAAATCTACTTATGGATTAATTAATCCAATGAATCGAATTATTGCAAAATCATGCACTATTTAAAATGCAACTACGCAGGATTATATGATAATACCTATCGGTTGTACCAGTATTATTTTTTTTTGTCTTTTTGTGTATGTCTCTTCTTTCTTATTAGCCAAGTAGTCTGGTATCTTTCTCTTTGTTTTTTGTAAACACTTATGTAAAAGGACTTCTGTCCGTTTATAATAATAAATAATAATACAGATATCATCAAACTTATTCTAACGTTTCTGGAGCAAGGATCAGTGTAACGATTCTCGAAAGATTTTCATCAAAGCGACAACACCCCGACGCTGTATACGGAGAGGAAGAAGCTAGCTAACAGCCGAAGGGTATCCGAAAAATAATTCCAAGCGTCGAAGAACCGAGGAATAATACTGTCGACCAGCAGCTCCCCTTTTCCCCGTTGTCGGTCGCCGCCATGTTGCTCGGCACGTAAACGGCAAGTTGGACGATAATCCCACGAAGAAATAAGCCATGAGCTTGCTAAAATCGTCGGAGCACCGCCATTTGCGGCAATCCGTTGCTTTACTGTTTCCTCGAGAGACGCATTCGGCAAAACTCAAAATGGCACACGGATATCCTCTGGACGCTGCGGTTGCGGTTTACCAAGGCTCTCGACGGGAAGCACCTTGTCAGCGAGGGCTTTCCGATGGTTATCGCTCAAAATGATCATTCGCAAACAAGGATCGCGATGTTCTCGAACGACATCTGTCGCGAGCTTTTTGACTTTGTACAACAAACTTTTTGCGTTCAGCTAGAACATGTCTGTCTTAAATGCAGAAAATTCTATTCACCAGTAAGACGATGGCACTGTATAGAAATTGATGGGATCATTTCCAAGGAGTATATCTTGATCATCAGTGAACGAGCAATAAAATGAAGGCAAGAATTGATTGCTACACTTACCCTAAAATAAAATTGTTAAACTCCTCTTGCTTTCCAGTCGTTCAAAGGCGCGTCTCCTAAGTGTCACACGATTATGGTGGGAATTGCGTGGTGCAGCGTCCCGCCATTCCAACTAACGGCAAACTGGGCAAATTACAGAGTGGGCCGAGGACTCGGAGGTGTTTTCTTTTCGCCGACGGAATGGATCGGATCTCGCCCGGTATTAATATTTATCGAGCGTCCGCGACGTCGCGTTGGGGGTATAGATATCGAACGCGGCACGGTGCGGTGTTCGGGAGTGTAGGGATAATTTCATTGCTTAATTCGAGGGAACAAGCGTGCCCCGAAGGGGTCAGAGAGGAGGCTCACGGGGTACGCACGCCGTGTGTCATCGTTTTTCGACGAAATCACGCGCACGGCGATCATCGGAGGTAAACGATCGTTCCGGGCCAGGCACCAGAAAAATATTACGTCTTCATGGACACAGGGGTTACAGATGCCGCCGCCCCCTCCCTCTGTTCGGTATAATTTCGTCATTAAACGTATCCTCGTTGCACCGCAACAAATTTATTCCCTCTCACGCTTTTGGTTCCGCGAGCAGTTACCGTGGATCGGCAAGGACAGAGAGAAAAAGAAGAGGTGGACGAAGGCCATCGATCGATCGATGATAATGATCCCGTTGATGATAGCTCGCTCGTTATTATACGCGGCCGCGGGTAAAGGAGGATGCGTCGGTGAACGAGAGGAGAGGACGAAACGAGGGGCTCAGGGAAAAGGGAGGAGGGATAAGAGGCGCGTTCGTGTTTTAGAGCTGGAAGCGATTGGCCGACGCCATTACTCACACCGTTTGCGGCTGCCACATGGCTCGATGGATCTTTTCTCCTCGACTCGCACCTCGTCCGACCCCCTCTAGCCCCCTACACACACCCCTTGTTAAATATGTTTATCGTCTATTCTGCTAGTTCGAGCGCGACGCTGAGACCGTTTCATTAACTCTTCGCTCTGCGAATTCTTCCCCGATTTTAACCTTCGGTAACTCGCACTCCAAATTTCAACATAAAATAAAAAATAAGGTTTGATTCGATGAAATCACTACTTTAATGCCTGATAAATACTTGCTCTGTTTAAGCTTGAAATACTAAGTTTAATGTTTCGAGATCGTAAGTACTATATGCGGGTAATTAACGGTTATAAATCATGCTACATCTGATAAAAACATTTTCGATTGGACTGCTAATATCAGAGCAATATTTATTGATCCGGATTCGGTGGTTCGCCCTGTATGTTATCGATTGTGCATTTAATTTGAGCAAAATATTGGCGGTTCGGCTAGAGTGTTCGCGAGAGTTCTCTAGTTTGCACGTCGCACGATCCGCCATTAAAAATGTACGTTCCCAGCGAGTTCGCTCATTTAATGCACGCTCGGCGCATTAAACGTCGGCCGAGGCGTCCATCACGGGATATTCTTTGAAAAGAACATTATTATTCACTCTGAAAGCCAACATAGTATTAGCAGACAGCGAGCGGAAGATCGGACAGCGGGAATAAGCGAGTTTCGGACCGCGGGCTCGCATGCGATCGCGCTCGGTGCGAGGGATTAGCATTGTGCAAACGAGTTTCCCCGTGAACTTTCCGTATTTCGGGGCGCATCTGATATCCCGGTATCCGTCGAATTGACGTTCACGCGTCCCTGTTACCGTTAATGAGCTGCTGACGTATGAACACGTCTCGAGGGACGAGTATACACGTGTTCAGCCTGCAGTGCAACTTTGACACGCCACTTTTAAATCGGATTGACGCGCGTCGGTTTACCTCTAATCGGCCAGTTTGCACAAACCAACGGACATTCCACGAATCCCCAGGCTAATTCGATTCTCGGTCGTACAGTGACGTAAACGGTGCTGCGAACCGGAGTTGCTTCATACGATCTCCGAGGTTTTTAAGGGTGTTCCACAGACGTAACGACGCCTAACTGGGACGGGGAAAGTTGAAATTCGCGATACGTTGGACGGCATTTAGCGGTTGATGTCTCAAAAGACGCTCGAAAAGTTTCTCGAAACAGCGGAGAACCCTTCCACCAGCGAATGAAAGAAACAAGAAATCGTTTCATTAAAAGGATTCATAATTTGTTCAACTTCTTACAGCATTATGCAACATTGAGTTTCACTGAAATCCTTATGTTTCGATTCCAACCACTACTGGGTTAACATTCAAGAAATCTACGGCTCACCGTAGTTCAAAGTGATCACAGCAAGTCTGCCGAACGTTTCATAGAAGACTTGCTCGAAGAATGACTTCGAGCTGAAAATTACCGTGGTGAATCATTGACAGTCATTTACGGGAAACCCTATCGACGCATCCTACCCTGGTTGAACCCGATCGGCCTCGTTTCCGCAAAGTACTTTAGCCAATAATGCAATTAGGGTGAAGTAAAATCGCGTTTATCAATCGAGTTAAGCTCAACGACCCTCTTCGCATTGTAAATCTTCCGTTAAATAAAATTGAAACTGTTATTAATCCGAAGTCAGAGTAGAAATGTGCCAAAATGAAGCTCGAACAATCGTAGTACAATAAACACAACTGAACCACGTGAAAATTCATATTTAGCGTAGTGATTTTACATAGCGATTTGATAAGAAAGATCAGGTAATGAGATTATCGATCCTCCGTCGTTGGAGGATGATTACCAGACCGTGTTCGATCGTGGCCCGTGGAGCATGACGCGACATGACAATCTCTTTGTGCACGAGATTATGAAGATGTCGCCGATCGAACACCGCCACGGACGGGGACGTGCAAAGCGTTTACAAAACGCTTACGCGTACACATCGACGCCGGCCGGATGCATTATCTGATGGCACCGACATACGTCTTCGCTGTCAGCCGATCGTTAAGGGAACAATCAGACACACCGGAGACGGATCGGCCGCCAAGGACCTCACCTTTCTCTCTTCCCTCTCGCCACCTGCTTTTTTATTCCTCGCTATTGTTTATTCTGTTCTCGTTCCATTCGATCTCCTGTGTCACAACACAGGATACTTCCAAATCAAGATTTCCCTTTACAGATCCGATATAACTCTTTTAAATGTTTTGAAGAAGCATCATAGTCGCGTCAACTGTGCGACGCGACGTGACGCAAGACATTGAGAATCTAAGGTATTGCGGAGAAAGCTTGACTTTTAATGTTTTAATTCAACGAATTCTCAATCTTGAACTACGAAGATGTAACCAAAGACAAGTAAAATGGTGATGTCCCAACTTTAATGAACAGACTAGTAAATTAATAATTAGTAATGTTTTAATCTAATTGGAAATACAAAAGTAATTTACCGTTTGAAGAAAATTTCCTTTGCTTCGCTATCTATACCTTCGCTATCATAAAATAAAGGAAACTAACATGTAAAGAGTGACACAATGATTAATAACGAACGAAATATTATCTGATAGAGAGTGGAAATATTGAGGAAATGCGTAATGAGTAGATCAAAGTACATACGTTTTTGTCGTAATAGTCCCTAATGTTACTCGTTCGCTGTAAATTATTATAGGACATACATGGACAGTCCATCGAATAGAAATTCGATTACTGGATTTCCGCAGGTGCTTCCGCACGGTGGTCTTTTATTACGTGACAATATTGCGAACGCCTCTTGTCGGCAATAAAGCGCCTTAAGATCCTTGCCAGATGTCACCGTGGGTTCGGTCTCATATACGAGACCGAAATCTCAAATATTAGCGGATTTTCCCGAGCGAATAGAGAGGATGGCACGTTCGCTTCTCTAATATCGCAGTTTTTTCCATCCCCTTCGCTCGCTACACACTGCGACACGTGCGCAAAACGGCTTATAAAACTTTTGCCGAGCGACGAATCATCCCTATTCACCACTCGTGAACGAATAACACTGCCAACAGTGATCTGGAAGAGGGGAATCGTCAGGAAGTAGCCGCCTTTCCAAAAAGCTGTTGCGGAAATGAAAAATCTTCTGGATAGTTGTCTACGAAGTATTTCGTTTCACGGATTATACAATTGTTTCTCTTTTGTTTAAAGGAATCTCGAGGGAAATATGCTTCTAGTAACTTTCATTATTACTGATTTATTTTTCGAAATTTTCTGTGTAATTTTAGGGAGCATTTCAACTTGTATAGGAAATGTCTAGTATAGGGGTCGATTTTAGCGGATGAAGATAGGATATACTTTGTGCTGCCATCTTCTCAGTGTCATCGGAAACATTTCGGTTTGACAGGTTTTGCTGATACGGTGACTGTAGATAATACAGACGTTGTTCGTACCACGAAATTCTGGCCAACGAAGTTCGGTGAACCACCGATGAGATACTGTTAAAGACTGCCAGCCTTGTAGGACCACGTGTCCCGCGAGAATTTCGGTGTTTCTTACGTCCTCTATAATATATATTCTGGCTACAGACAAAAAAAAAGAGAATACCTCCGACACGATGTGGTATTTCAGGTCACTGTAATTTCCACCGTTACCAATATCTGGCAACGACGAGATACTATTATCTGGTCGGTAACTCCGCGAGCCCAAACCCGGTCGGTAACAGGTCGTGGCAACGAGATACCACAGACGAGATATAGTTTCTTATATCCTGCAGGGCTGTGCGAGTACCCGCAAAATGCGAGCCGAGCTAAGCTCGACTCGATCGGTCGAGCCGAGTCGAGTACTCGCACGAAGCGAGCAGCTCGCTTCGATGCGAGCTACTCGCACGATGTCATCGTTATTGACAGGGCTAGCAACGAGGGTAATGATATAAATAAAAAATCAATCGAGCCGATGTGAGCCGATGACGTCATGCGAGTAGCTCGCATTTAAGCGAGCTATCCGCATTGTGCGAACGCTCGCTTCGTGCGAGTACTCGACTCGGCTCGACCAAGCGAGTCTCGGTTCGACTCGACTCGTACTCGGCTCGCATTTTCGAGTTCGCTGGCAGCCCTGATATCCTGGTCCTTTCTACATTGGAGCAGAAAAGTAGATCTCGTCGGTAGTTTCCTCACCGACGAGGTGTCCTTTCTTTTTCGAAAGTGTTCTCTTCTATCTGGATAGAGGGTACAAGGAGATCAGTGATGTGCGGCGACGTAGATATTTCAAACCTTGCAAGGTCCAATTCTTATCAATCTGAAATATAAATCAGACAAACTAATAAACTTAACATTTCACAGACCTAAAATAAAAGTCAGAAATGATCTAACATCAGGAGATCTCTTACGATCCAATAGTACTGCCTTATCGACCTTAAAATTGGTGACTGATGGCAGGCTCCCTCTTCAAACGAACAACGGCTAAAGGAAAAAATCATACCAGAAATGTTACTGTTAGCAAATAATTTTTGTTCACAGCATAAGCTTTCATTTCAAGTGTAGAACAATCTTAAATTTATTTGCTATTATCATACCAACGAAGTCCGTTTCCTTCTTCATTTCTTAGATGCTTTACTGGATTTGATACAGCATCTCCGGAATTAATTATTATTCAAAATTACTCAGTCTGCAGCAACAATACATTTAGTTTCACAAAGAAAATAGAATCTTTCGAAACAACAGTAACTCCAATGATCCGCGACTAGTGAATTATCGTTAAGGATTGATCCCTAACGATTAGTAATTAGTGCCATGCCAGAGAATAATTCGCTATTATGGTAATACGAATTAAATCATCGGTGGCGCGTTATCGCCGCGGAATTCCCTGCAAGCAGATCCGAGCTTTTGTCAATTTCCGTGCAGCATCGCTGCGCCGCCGTTCGCTCGACTAAATCGTTCCTCTTGATCGTTGAATAACAGGCGACAGGGAAGAACCGAGCGACCGATATCAACGACAATAGTTGTTACCAGTAATAGTGATCGATGCGGCCACAAACACCTATGTGTCTCGTGTCTGTTTTTCCACGACACGCCGAGGAAACCTCGCATCCGCATCCTCCGAGCTGTTTCGCGAAAATTCCTCCGTGTGCCTCGGATTCTCTCGATTCTTTTCGCGATAGGAGACTAGCTATTCCCGAGGGAAACTCTCTGGGAGCGAAATGAAACGGAAAACTGCCGGTCTGTCGCGCATAAAAGCGTTTTCCGGCGCATTAGTCTCGCGACTCGCGCTTCTATCCGGCTCGATCGCGATTTTTCGGCCGCTTTCATCTCTCGTTTCGCAACCGTAAAGAAATCCGCGGAGAAACTTACAGTTTTCCATGGCAATCAACGTATACTGATAATAGCTGTTTCATGATCCCTGGTGCTTTTAAGTTTGCCAGCAGATGCCTCGGTCGATACAGCAACCGTGCAATGCGCCTCGCGGAAATAAATGTGGCGATCGCGCGGTATAAGCGGCCCACAAATCACGATCGTCCCCGTTCGGCGTTTTCAACGGCGTTCCGGCCCTCCATCTTCCATTCGCGACTCGATGAAGAAAAAGGTTGGACCGCAGCCGCTCTCGAGAGTCCCGAGCCACGATCCAACAGGACGACTAAGGACTCGTTGCCCCCTTTCAAACGAAGAATGATCTGCGACCGTCCGGTCATCCTTCTTCCGCTTCCGGTCAAAGTAGACCCGTCCGACAACTCTCAAGTCGTTTAGGATCGCGTTAAACGCGTTAGAAAATATAACTTCTATACCGCTGGGTAGTTCTCAATAGAAAATTCTACGACCCACAGGCTTCCTCTTCCTATTTTTTCATGAATATTGACTCACAAGATTTTTTTATTGAAGTAAATATTTGAAAAACGTCTGACCACTATATTATCTACGAAGCGGACGAGATAATTAATTTTTTTTGAGTGACTCTGAATTCTTCTCAAGTTCTAGCTGAATCTATCATAAATGGTAATCTTTCAGCTTTAATTTGAGAACATACTTTAAAATTGCTTCGAATGCACCCTTCGAGATCCACTAATTTTTCTAAAAGCAATTTTCTGCAATTCTAACCGAATCTATCATAAACTGCGGTCTTAAAATTACTTCGAATAAACTCCTGAAGGTCAAATCACTTTCTTTAATGTCTGTAACGAAGTCTTATGATGTAATGAATATGATTCGTCGTATGTTGCATTTGCATCCGCGTTCCTAATTTATTCAGAATGACCCATGAATGTAGATGAAACTTCCAGAAGGGTCCAGAAGGATCCCATCCTCATTTTCACACATTCCCTTTTATCAAAGTCACGATTCCTCCGCCGAAGATTGGGTGTAACAAAGTTATTCGCGTTGTGTTTCCCGGTCCGGCTCTGGATTAGCTCGTATAAACAGGTCAAGAACACGTGACCGTAGCTTACAGTGTTTGCACACGCCGCGACAAAACACGAAATACGCGTGCAGCTTCCGTCGAAATGACTTTGCATAGCTGGTGGAAATGCAGACCCGCAGCGGGCTTGTTTCCTTTCCAAATAAGCAGTCGTTGGGACGATGTCGAGCATAACTGTGCTGCGTTTCTCGAGCGACACTAACAGCGTCGACGATTAATAGTACCCATCTTGTCGACTGCCTCTTAACCACGTATCATCAGTCCATTAGGACGACAATTATGCTTTGAACAAAGCGGACCCCGTTTTTCTTGTATAATCATAAGTGCTACGATGATTAATGATCAGCTGCATATAGAGGGAGCCTTCGCTTTACTACTGGACAATCAAAATATTCGATCCACTTCCAGTAAAACGAGCAATCTTTATATTAATGCAATCTAAACCTTTGCACCCTTTGCTATTTTATCTGTTGCAATTTCTTTCAATTTGGAATATTTACATATGTCCGTTCTCATTTGTGCTCATTTACTTATGCACATCTTAAATTTTTAGTAATTTTTAGAAAATCAATTTCATTTTATTCTCTTCAAGTGTAAGTGTTCTCAGATAGAGGAAACTTGAACTTGTGAAATTACCCGATATTGGTCAAATGTTTAATACATATAAACAAAGGACCAAGAAGAAACGTTTAGTTTTATGTGTTGTGATAGGCGTTTCCGTGTCTGGTTTTAAGCGAACTTATCCATTATTCCCAGACTAATTTCGCGCGAGCCAATCGCGGTCCCAATTGTGTCCATTCCGAACTTTTCCGGTCGCACCGCGTTAGACTGTTCCGAGTGAGACCACGCGACTAGGGGGCCGTAAAATAAATTTCTGGGAACGGTTACGGGGATCGAAACCGCGCGGGTGAAATAACCCTTTTGAGTGTCGAACAGCGATATATCGTTTCGTATTGCAGGTACACAAGCCAAAAAATACAGGTTACGACGCCTCGTTGAAAACGCCGAGAGATTGATGCCGCGGAAATGCTCTGTTAAAGTATTGCGAATAAAGCTAAATGCTTGTGTGCACACGCGAATAATCATAAATCTAGCATGATCTATAAATCTTTTCGACGACGTACATAAACGCAAACATGCAAACATCGAGACACCCTCTCCGGAAAAAAGTTCGATTTCCCACGGTGTCATAAATTTCTATCTTTGACGCTGTGGTGAGACCTCCCACAATATTTCAGCATTCTCCCCAGCAATCATTTCTGGGAATGTTCTCGGCGATCCCAGAAATTCTTTTTACTAGACTACGGCCAAAAAAAGATGCAGAATAAGCTCGACTTCCGCCGTGATTGAAATCAAGGGTGTAGGAGAAAAAGTCGACTGTAAAAAATGCTTGCTTTGAGACTGGACAGTCGATGGTCCGAAACGAGACGGGTCGCATTTCGGAAAATAGAATTTTCAATAAAGATCGCGACACGGTAAGGGCGTTTCCCTGCGACACGCGTTTACGATTTCGCGGGTGATTTAAATTTCAAATCTGCCGCGTGCACGCGCCTCGATGGAAATGTTAATGCATGCAAAACACAGGCGAGACCGTTTTGCGCGGATTAATACATCCCTCTCTCTTCTCGAATGGTAAGAGAGCTTTCTCTTTCGGATTGCTTTTTTTCTTGCTCTCTCCCGTTCTGTTCTCCCGCGAAGGCGAAAACAGGCGCATTTGTATTTTCCACGAGTTACGTGCCGCGAACGCTTATGTGCGCGCCGTGACGTAGATCAAAGGGACGTGAAAAAAAAACGAATTTCAACGAAAGGACCGTAGTAACGAGGGGAAAAATAACTGGCGAGGGGGCTGCACTTGTTATCAGGCTGCTAATAAGCGCCCGAGAGCGGCTCTTCTAACCTAACCGCTCGTGACCATACTTAATGACACGTCGATGCTAATAATAAGTTGTTCGTGGAAATAATGGGACACCTTGCTCGCGAACTCTCTTTATCGGTTGCCTGGGAAATCGAAACTTTCCACTTTCTTCTCCTATTTGTTCCGTTTGCTTACTTCGATGCTGAATTCCCGAGTCTACTAATTTCAGAGTTGGGCAAAATATTCTTTGAAACAGTAAACGGTAAACGGTCTACCACAATTTAAATTGGCTTTTCAGAATATTTTTATTCTTCCTTAAATAAGGTACAATTAGAGACGGCATTGCTTGCATTTGTTATTATTAAATATTATTTTAAACGCAAAACCTTGGTATATCTTGACATACTTTAATACAAGAAGAAAAGAAATTCTATAACCATGAGATCTTGAAGTTGCCTGAAAAACCGCAAGAGGTCATAGAACAAAATGTTATACAACTTATTCAAAGTGATAAAAAAATGGCTTTCATTTTCTTTTGTGAGAAGACGAAACGACTTCCTGAACGATCTAATATTTTATAGGTTCATTGGTGCTGAACGGCCATCAAAGCGTGCTTGATCTTCGTACACCTTGTCCCTTTTCCTCAGTTTTTTACGGTTGCCACACGATCAATGGGAAAATTGATCTAATCGAGAGCCAGAGAGGGTGGTTTCGCAAGAGTACGGGATATCGTCGCGTCGACCGTCCGTTTAATTCTGCAGTCGCGAAAGAAAGATCTCAGCGATGGCTAG
The DNA here is from genome assembly GCA_028455595.1 of Lasioglossum vierecki. Classification (NCBI taxonomy): domain Eukaryota; kingdom Metazoa; phylum Arthropoda; class Insecta; order Hymenoptera; family Halictidae; genus Lasioglossum; species Lasioglossum vierecki. The sequence continues at coordinate 12,794,818 of CM052339.1, read as the reverse complement.
CAGCCCTCATCGAAGCACACTTCCCTTAATGGGTTGCTGACTTGGTAATTGCCGTTAGAGTACTACGTAATTTAGTCGGCTGTGAGTAAAGTGGCAGGAGGAATATATTAAGTCCTTAAGTTAGGCCTGCAACCCTTCGACCGCCCCTAGGCGAAGAAAAATAATATGGCGGGGCACACTTCGATAATGGTGACGTCGCGCACAGATTTCCTATTAAGATGTTCCGCTATTATTTCGCCGCGACTGCCACTACCCTACTCTCCGAAAGTTTTCATAATCTTATCGAGCAGATGATCCCGCCATTTAGACGCTCCCCGCCATTATTTAGATAATCTACTCCAGTCAAGCGGTTCGGTCGTTCGCTAGGTAGTTTGTGCACAAATTGTGAGCATTGTAATTTAGTTATATTTATGTGTCGTATATGTATAAAGTAAATTTTTAGATGGAAGAATAAAATTCATCCAATAACGGAAGCATAACTACCCTTAACTTATCCATATTGGACCACAATGAACATTAAGCCTTCCCCTTGTGCTCAAACCGTGATTCAAAGCACTGTAATTCAGTTTCATGTGTATGAAGTAAAATGTTAGATGAAAGAATAAAATGTGGCGAATAGGGGAAGCGTAACCACCCTTAACATCCCCATATTGGACCACAATGAACATTAAGCCTTCCCCTTGTGCTCAAACCGCGATTCAAAGCACTGTAATTTAGTTGCACGTGTACGAAGTAAATTATTAGATAAAAGAATAAAATGTGGCGAATAAGGGAAGCGTAACTACCCTTAATTTTCCCATACTGGACCACAATGAAAATTAAGCCTGCCCCATGAGGTCCACTCCGCAGCTTCCAAATGTATTTGAAGGTAGTGGTGCCTCTAACACGTTGCACTATTTATTCCTGAATAATAAAGTCCGGCGAGACCTCTAATTTTCTTCTTACCCGGTCCGGAGGACGCGCTCTAGGTCCGCGCGGAGTAAAATCATGAAAGCAGCCTTGTTAAATATTTATGAGAAGTGCCGTTTACCTTAGTCAGGTTTTTTCGTCGGGGGCTTTGGTCTTTCGGTATCTTTGTTTTCTTTTTTTCCCCTGTCGACGCGACGACGGCGAGTGGGTAAAACGCGGCGGCACGGCTGCAGCCGCACACCACTGAGGAAAAGTTCGCGACGACGGTCCAGGTATTTGTCGACGGCCGTCCGGCGCAGTACCCGCCGCGACGGGTCATTTGTTACAAAAATGGCCGCCGAGTTATAACGGAGGAAGGACGCGAGAGTATATCCTTGCCAGTATTTTCCTGTCGACGGCTCCCGGTGACCAGCAATTTTCCGAAACTCCCCCAAAAACCGGGACCCAGCCCCTCGTACCCGTACCCGCCTCGCCCCAAAACACGCTCCGTGTTTCCTTGCGCGATTTCCTGTCCGTTCCCCGGCCAACCGGAAGCTGTTACGGAACGTACGAACGCTTCCGTGTTCCACGAACAACAAAAGGATGGGAATTATGTTCGGGGAACGCCGGTGGTTCGCGGGTTTTTATTCGGCGTTCGCCGGGGCCATTTCATTTGTTACCCCAGGCGAAAACGAAATTACGACGGCCACCGGTGATTCAGATCTACCACCCTACCGCGAATGACAAGAAAATTCTTCGGAGTAGAATCGGAAGATCTCTCCTCCGTGAAATGCAATCGGACTGACGCGGAAAGACCGCGGGGAAAATCATTGTTGTAAAATTCGAGGAATGAAATACGATGATGGAAATTCGAAAATCTTTTTGCGTGTTGAAGATACATCGACGGATTTTGGTGACCATGTTGTTTAACACTCTTGCCTTAATGTTACGCTGATATTTTAATAAATATCTATTAATATAAATCTCATTGGGACTGGGTGGGTGTGTGTGTGGTGTCAGGCTGGCCCTTTCCGCCCCCCTGTTTTTTCTCTTATCTCTACAGCGTCAAAATGTAGACAAACGCCACACCGAAACAGGTGTACGTTGCAACGGAGCGTTCAGGAATGCGAAAAATACAATACAGTATTCACGATAGTTTTTTACAAATATCTCGAAAACTAAAAGCGACCCCCCTATATTGGAAAAGGAAAAAGTTGTTCAAAATGTCAATATCTATAACATATTTAAATTTCATCAAAATCGGAGAGGGCAGTAATTATATAATTACCAAGAGTTGGAGCAATTTAAAATGATGGAAAAATTAAAGGAATTTAACAACGTCAATATGTTGTGTTACATTTATTAGCCCTTTGCACTCGGATGGTGATTGTGAGCCAGTAAATAATTTTGATATAATTAAGTTTGACGGTATCGAGTGTTAATATTGATGCTAATATTTATAGTAGAGCGTCAACGGGTACGCAATGTAGTGGGCCGATCGAGAGTTCGGTGGATTTATGCACTTGTTTATAACGCGACGTACGGAACAGGCACGCGTCCAGGGAAAAATTAGGACAGCCAGCGGCGATGAAACTTCGCGCCTTTAAATCAGCGCTTTGTTTCGCGGGACAAAGTGAAACAAGCTGGTAATTTGCGCCGGGTTTCCTTCTATTTATCGGCATTACGAAACAGTTTAATGGACGGCAGGCATTGATTTTATTGCGTTACGTGCAGACGGCCGGACCAGCTCGGGCCGGGAGTAATTTTCCGGAATATTACCCAACGATGGAACGAGACACTCGTCGAAATTACACAAGCCTTCTTTTTATCTGTTATCTGTTTTTATCTGTCTGTTTAGCTGTTGGCGGTTCCGAACGGAAAACTGGGACAGCCGTTTTTGTCGCGAAAATCACGTAAACCTAATACTGAAAATATCGAATTATTTCCCGCGATGCAACAAAATGACGAACACTTTGTGCTTCGCGCGGAGAAAAACGGCGCTCGGTTCCCCGAGTCCGTAATAAATCGAATTGTTGCTTTACCATACGCGCGGTTGCGTTTTCTCGAATTCCCCGGTAATAATAGTTCGATTACCAACGCGACCGAGCAATCATAACTTATGAAAATCAATGATATTTTCTTTACCTTCTCGTACGAGTGTGACTGACGAAGTTTGTAAAAAATGAAAATTCATAATAAAATTTCGTGGCTACCGGTTCGCGGGACGATCGTAAAATCACGGACGCGGAACGTATTCGCAAAAATGATGAATTTCGCGCACGGTTTTCCGATGTTTTATTGTCACAATAAACCGAGGAGCGGGCGACGCGCTGGAGAACGGGAATAAATAATGAACGCGCGAATAATATTCGGCTCGGTTCCGGTCGCGAGCGGCGCCTGTAACCTTTGTCCGTTGCTTTGAATGGAAATTTTCATTAATCTCGTATTTTATAGCGAAATAATTCCGTTGCATTAACCGGCTAGCGCGCGAGAGAGCGAGCACGATGGATTCACGATCAATTTCGCCGGACGTCAAAACCGCCGCGTATAAATTCATAATTCAACCGGATTCGTTTTCAACATTATGACAGGAGTGTTGCCGTCAATGCACGGTACGTGTCTCACGTGTAAAGTGCACGGCCTTGTTGCAACCCGTTGCAACGTGTAAACTGCACACACCGCTGGTGGCGATGGTGGAACGACGACGATGACGCCCGCCATATTTCCCTCACGTTCACGGCTTTGACTTACCGTCGCGTCGTCGTCGGATCGCAGTAAATACATTTACCGGTTTGCTTCCGGGGCGAAATATGCATGGAAATTACTGTTTCCCGTAGCCCAATGCTCCACTAAATCACATTGCCGGAAGAGTGAAAATTGTCTTGGGAAAGAAGCCGGATAAGCACGCTGTGTGGCCACCTTGGGAGAGCACGGTATCAAGCTTGCCAATCCGAGGAACGTGCGCCAGTTTTCGCGAGGATGCCGGGTACACTTCCGCCCGAAAAGTCGCCCGACCTGGGAAATACTCCTGACGAATCGTGGGAATTCGCGGCATTAAATTAATCAAGAATTTTTCCTTCATTCCATTCCGACAGCATTCTTTACTTTCATATTCATCGTTGCTCTACCATTTAAATGAGGAATACATTTTTTATCAAGTATATGTACTATACATTTCATACGCGACAACCCCACTGGTCGAATTCGTTTATTTTTCGAACTGTGGACATTAGCGACATTAAACGAATCAAGAATTTTTCCTTCATTCTATTCCCGCACCTTTGAAATGGATAATACATTTTCCATTAAATTAAGTTTATCAATAATTTCTCTATTAAAAATCTGGCGTTTTACACGCGACAATCCCATTGGTCGAATTTCGTTTATCTTCTTGTTCACGAAAATTCGACGCCGGCCGATCATCCCTTAATTACCAACCTGCATATTCAATGTTACAATTTTTAAACGGGCTTTTTCTCCCAGCACGTGTTACCGTGTTTTAAGTGTATTTATTACACCGTGCTCGATGCGATCTACAAAATGCACAGGCTGTGTAGAACGAACACGTGTGCTCTAAAAATTAAGCGTCGTTGCGCATTCGCCAGCAGTCAGCAGCGTGCTTTATATCGTCACAGTTTGTTAATTTTATCCAAACCGGTCAACCATAGCTACAGATGCAGCTTCGCAAGCCCACCGCTTCGCCGCGCTCGTTATTTTTTCCCGTTCCTTCCAAAAATTAGCGATTTTCTCTCGGATCGACCTCTGCAGAAGATCGTGTTTGGTAGAGCTGACTCGAAATATTCTCGTTGAATATTCTCTAGACCGGAAATTCAAAACACGGGACGTAAGAACATTCGGCGAGGGGTTGTCACACTCGATGAACTACATTCTTGCAATAACAGCATGCAGGAATTCGCGAATCCATGGCTGAGGAAGAGAGAGGGAGAGAGAGGAGGGAGTATGGGTGGGAGCTAAAGGGATGTATGTGTTGGACCATTCCGTCCGGTGAGAAAATATTTGCCTCGTATCGGGCTTGTATTTAAGCAAACATTTCCCCGCCGCATGAATTATTTATGGGCGTCGATGTCGTTGCATTTATCATCCGTACCACTAAATCCGTTTGTTATCAATTTCAACATTTCACCGTCTTGCCCTTACGTTGTTCGAAGATAGTTTGATTGTAAAATAAACCTGTAAAATAAAGGAACCATACGATCTGCTGCATAATTACTGGAGACGAGTCGCGGGACTCCGCCCTCCGTAAATAATTTAGGGGAACTTCGCCAAGCGTCTTGAATTTTGAATCTGCTCTGAGCAACCTTCGAATTCGAGCTTCTAATGACTTGAGCCACTAGGAATTCGATCAGCAAACTTAGTGCCGCTCGAATTCACAGGCCTCTGCGAGCCTACAAAGTTCCTGCCACAAAGAATTCATGTTCACCTCAGAAAAATAGAAGACAATTGCAGAAATAATGAAACTCTTTCGATGAGGAACAATTGCGAAACTAAACTACGCACTCCTCCAATGAGAAACAATTGCGAGAATAATGAAACTAGGTGGATACGTCTCTGGAACCAGTAGCTTCCGCCTGGTTTTATCGCGACCAGTCGGAAAATACTGTTTCACCGAAGATGTCACGGATTTTTGTTGCCGCGGGGCGTGGGTGGACGCACCATAAAAAGTAAGCGATCCGTCCAATTATTGGAATCGCCGTAACATGAAAATGAAATTGGAGTTTGCAGAATGGGATTCGATTCGACGCGAATGGAAAACACTTTTATCAGGAGATTTCGAATTCGATTCGAGGGGTTTTACGGGAAGGTGGGATAAAGCTGCATGTCCTTGGAGATCCTTAGTGAAATTATCTCTGGAAACACGCCCCATTAAAAATGGAGAAGCTGTTACCTTGATGCCGGCGTAAACTTTCCCATCAATTCAACGTTCGGATCCTATTTCCATTAAGCTACACATCTCGATGCTTTGTAAAATGTATAATAGAAATTCTTTAGGACTGTCGCAGCAGTATCGACCACAATTTGTGCTGAGGGTTCGAGAACTTCGATTTACGTTTGGGTCTGTGTAATGAATTTTTAATGTAACTTGACTTGAATGAACTTCAATGTAACTTTTGGTCTGCAGGGCAATCTTTATTAGGGGTTGAGAGGGTTAACGAACTGAAACTATATCACGGTAAAATCCGCTCCTTTTCTCTTGCACATTTCGGTGGCCGACACGATCACGTACGGTCTCGCGTAATTCCGCATTATGAATCATGAGATCTATCGCGGTCGGGTGGGCAGGTAGCGGAGGTGTGCCGCGTGGGAACTTTTTACCAGTTGTTTTTCGCGAACAGTGGCACACATACACGCTGCCAGGAGAGCAACAGCGGCAGTCGACTCCGCCATGCAAACCGACTAATTGGTATGTCGCTACCACGACCCGGTTCTATAAACTGCGCCGCCACTGCGTTGGAATACGGAATGCACTTTGACCCTTCGACGGTGTCGCCCGCTAAATGGGTCACCCTTATTTATCGGGGGAGGGTGGTGCGGGGTAGCGGAATGGATGGGGGACAGATATATACGCGTCCGGCGATCACGGGCTAAAATCACGATAAGATTTCGCCCGCGGGACCCGACACTGGCGTAGACACCGTGAAATTTGCGGCCGAAACTTTCCGCGAACGTTCCTGCATTCTTAATAAAGGGGTGGCACCCATCACCTTACCCCTGCCGCCACCCAGCCCCCCTCGTCGTGAGATCTCACGTGGAAAATGTTCATGGGAACCGCAGAATTATGATTCCTGTGATATTCCAGATTGTGGCGGAAATAAGAATCGCGACTATGCGAATTTTCGTCACCGTGCTGCTGCGACTGCGATCGCAGATGAGAAAATTAATGGAGTCGACTGGTGCGCGAGTGACGCAATCGAGCCAGAACAAAAATCTTCTCTACGTTAGAAAAAATTAGTAAGTAACATTTTTATTTGATAATACAAATTTGGATAAGTGTCCGGTGATTTATGGGTGTATATCCGATAGCAGGAGCACCGTGGGACTTTCAACAAAGTTCCGATCGAACCGGTGCATTTGATAGATGATTAAAACGTTCGGTGTGCACGCGTAATTCTCGATTATGCTACACGAGCCACGCTTAGAAACTCTCTCCGCGCGAACGTTGCCGCGCAGTAAAAGCGGGACGAGGTTTCTCTATGAAAACGTTATCGCTTCGAACGGATGAAATTTCCCGTGGTTGCGAAGCTGAGGAAGAGAAGGAGACGCTGGTGGAGGAAGAAGACGGTAAAGAAGGACAGGCAGGAGGTAGGGTTAGAAAGTTTCCGGCGCTGTTCATGCATTCGCTATCAGCCGTATCGAATCACGGGATCTGGAAATTTCTTAATAAGCTCTGGGGTGGTCTTTCTTCAACAACGACGGCGTTCACTAAGCAAACAATATCACTGAGACGTCAGGGGTAACGTTATACACGTAATGCAGTTTTATACTGTACAATGGAAAGCCATTTTCTACTTAGCCGCGGCGAACATCAACAGATTCGACGACTTATTGCTACTATTTGTCTAATTTTCATACATCGCTCATCGGATCAACCTGAACACTGCTACGGCCACGTTTTAGAGCTGAGATCTTCGATACGAAGCACTGACTGAACCAGAATTATCGTCGATTAGACTGTGAATTATCATTGTGCACATTTGGTACACACGAACGTGACATAAGGTCCATCCATCTTCTAACATTAAATTTATTTGCCCTCTTCGATAATTCATAATTTATATTCAAGCGACACTCGCGTACGCAACAAGTTGTTCTTACTATGGGGAACGTACGTCAATCTTCGTGAGTTTAAATCTATGCTGCTCGACCTCAACAGGGCCGGCAACTTTATATTTGCTGTAAATTGATCGACGCTTATTTTCAACCAGCCAGCGGGCGGTTCTTAAATTGTTTAGACCGGTTTTCAACGCTGGAACATAAATTTCGACTTCCCATTTCGGCGAGTACGAGATCTTGCTCGACTAACCTGCATATTTTTCTCGCAACATACGCCAACTGCATATTTTTATAGAAACTTGTGTGATCGATTAAATGAAATTAGAGACTGATATACTTTGATCTTGTTGTTTAACCCTCCAACGCACAGTGGGGTATTATTTTAGGTCAATTAAAACAATTAATTAGAGCTGTGGGCGGTTATAAGCATCGTGAATAATATAGCTATAAAAATGGCGAGTTGCCCGAGTGGTAAAAGTTTGATGAAATTTCACCCGAATGAATTTGATGGCGATATTTCACCGTGTCCCGTATATCGCGTGACGGAGTCACGGGAAAATTGGACTTCGGTCAGTGAAAAGGTTTGGCGAACAGGTCAGGTTAATAGAATAGTCGAAGGACTCTGAAGCATGCAGATTACACAGTGTAACGATGTCGAGCTTATGTTACACAAGTATGCACAGTTATAACGGAGTTAATGGGGAACATACAACCAGCGTTGTTCCAGTTTAACGTGCTTAATGCGTACCTGAGGCTTTTCGCTATCTGAGAACATGAAACAGAAACATACGTGTATACACAGAGGGATGCATGTATTCGATTCGCTTGAATATTTCCATAGAAACAAAAGGAATTACCCGGAAAGAATTCGTCGAGACTTTTTTAAATTGCTAATAGAGTCCCGAGCGACCTGGACGCGTCAATTAAGGATTAATTTGAATCTGAACAAACAAGTTTCGGTTCGTTATGCGGCGAAATAATCTCGAGGGGTCAGCAAGAACTGGCGAAGTATCGGCTCTTCGAGAATAAGGGTAGGTATACCTCCGGGCAGAGTTTGGAGATTTCCGAGTTTGCGGCTACTTATTGAGAATGCACGAACACCTCCGGGAAGTTTTAACCACAAATTTCGTCGGCTACTGCCGATGCTCCGCTACCACCAGCGAAATCTTATCGCGTGCTTTATTGCTTGGCAGCATCGTCGTCCTGCATATTGTATTAAAATATGTTCACCCACCGCAACGAACGATTCCACCTTTCGCGATGCTTTTCATTGCCGGATATTCAAACCACTCGAGCTGATTCTGCCTATTAATCTGCGGATCTTAAAAATAAAAATTGTTTGTGTCGGGTGCAGAAATCAGGAACCACTTACGAATCTATTCTCCCTTCCTTTACGGTTGTAGTAATTAGATCTTCTTTAGACAAAACATATTCGAGTGAAATAGTTTATTTTGAGTCTTAATACGTTTAATACGGTTGACAAATAATGCAGTCTTTAAGCATTCTGATGGTTTTACTGCCTAAAATCACGTCCACTCATTTTTGTCATAAATGAATCGAGTCTGCTGTGTAAAATGGAGAAAGGAAGAACACGAGAGAGTGCGCGCAGCATTAGCGGGGATTGAAATGCACGATTCCGAAAAATTGAAGTACTCCGATAGCGCAGATTTGCCGCTTAAATAATTAACGTTCGTACCGTGCTAATTTGTATCGTATGGAATTACATCTGGTAGCGGAGCAGGATTTATCTATTCTAATGCAGCAATTATGACCGTTTCCGATTGCGCCAGCATCGATCGGGCCCGATTAAATTCCACTCGGAGATGGCCCCGAACGATTCAGTTTACGTTTTAACCGGCGCGAGAACGCCCCGGAAAAAGAGACGGATGCGAATACCGTCGATTTGCATGTCGCCGTCACCGTCACCGCGAAACTCGATTTGTCACAGCTGCCTCCGTTACTTTTGACGTCGCGACGCGTCGGCCACGCGCGCAACTATACCATCATACCTTTCGAATGCGTTGCCGGCTGTTCATTCCTTCCCTCCAACCGCCGTCTTTTTCTAGCGACGCGAATCCGATCGTTGGTATATTTTGCCAAATTCTTACGTATTCAATCAACCTACACACTTATCCAAATTTCCTGGCTCTAAAAAGTAGAGCCCTCTAACAGTGAAAATTATTTCTAACATGGATATCATTAAATTGTAAAATGTCCAATCATCCTGCACATTTCAATCCAAATTTCTCGTCTCTAAGAATATCCAAAAAAATTGAGTCACGTCTCAGCGACATTCCACAGCCACAACAGAGAAAATTAACTAAAAAGAATCAGCTGTTTCTCCTCCGCAGTTCGGTGCTTTAAATAAACTAAACCCAGTGCTTTCGAAAACGTATCGGTCGACGTATATTAACGTTCCTTTTTCCTCTGAACTCCACGATTCCAGGTTCCCGTGTTCAACGGCACAAATAAACCAGTCCAAGGTGCAGCTTGTTTCCTAACCTGGATATTTCCACCCCTACGAACTTGCTGTACAGTCGGGTCGGTTTATCGAGTGACCGAAACAATTTGCAGGCGTTCCACCACGCGTGGCCGAATTTTATAAACTTTCACGGGCGCCTCGCCGAACGATTCATTACAGCCGCGGTGCAGCTCCGTTTTAGAATAACCTTGTCCTGTGCGCCATCCACTGACGCCCCGAAGGATGCTGCTTAAGATGTTAGGTTGTTTGCACCCTTCAGCGTCGACGAATATCCATCGCGGATCCTTTTAGCGCGAAATATCGATGTCACGCGGCCACCTAATGCACCAGTGTACACACGGTTTCACTTTCGGTTTTCGGGCCACGCTGAGACACTCTGGATGATGACACTTGAAGGTGACACTGTATTGTCGTGTACGCTCTATAAGAATATTATGCAAGTAAATTGTTTTCAAAATATAACCAGGATGCAGCTAAAGCTAGCCAGAACTCTCATAAGCAGCAACCAGCTCCATTACCTCCAAAACGATCATGTTCCCATTTTCTCGCGTCCATCCTCTAAACAAGCGCTAGTCTACATTCATAAATTGAAGTCCAAAACGCCGTAGGGTTTAACAGCTGGCAGACACCGCTCCAATCGTCAACTGTGTAGTCTGCGGAACTTTGCGGATTACTTTGTTCGATCCGATACGACGCGCGACTACGCAGCGTGGCTACAATTTCCGTGATGACTTTACGAGGTTATCTTCGGGCGTAGGAAAAACAGGGTGGCCCCTTTAGACGTCCGTTAACTCGGGCATTCTTGCCCAAAGATTAGTCTTGGTGGTGGGAGGAACCAACGGGGTTGGAAGAGAATGAAAGAAGGAGAGACAGAGAGAGAGAGAGAGAGAGAGAGGGGAGAACAGGGGAAGAATTTCACGGAAACTTGCCGGCCGCCATTACAAACTTCCGTCAGAAGCTCGCTGGGTATCCGGCAGTTCATTGAATGGGAGCGGTGGGTGCGGGGATGAGGCGGGTTGCCGAGTGGTGAATGTGTGTACGACAAGCGCGGGAGCATTAGCGTGTGACGTATTTAAGTTTCCGCGTATGAAATCTGCGAGCGAGCGAGCGAGCAACCAGTCTAGCAGCAGCTGGCATTACAATTTGGAAATCCTCCATTAAATAATTCAGCCCGGGCAAACTTCGGCCCCGGAACCCAACAGCCGTCCCGGGATCGCGATACGCGTTTAAGATTTTAATTAAGACCAGCCCCCGCACTTCCGACCGAGATTTTCGCCTTTTATCGCACCATTTATAGACCCCGTTGAAACCATTCGAGTACCTTCGTACCGCGCGCGCCACCGTCCGCACGGCCGCGATCACGATCCCGGGCTCCGAGAGAAACTCGGCAGCACGGTGTACCTACTTTATGTGAGAACGTCGATGGAACAGTGTTTACTGGGATTATTGCACCGACGGAGTTCTGATTCTGTTTTGACTACGCTCCTCGATGGAACACGGCTGGTTCATGCAGCCAGAAAGATTAGCCTCGGATGATTCGGCTCGGGTAATTTTTATCAGCTTGTTGCAATGGCATCGTGCATCAATGTTGATCGGTTAGTGACCAATATTGATCAATCAAGTGACCAATAGAGACCTGTCAGTGGCGACAACTGACAACGCGGAACACTTCCAACCGCTGCGAATGTCCATGCAACATTTCCAGTATTTGAAACAGGCAATGAGTAATCAGAGCCGCCTCCCAGTACAATATTTGCAGCTGAGGGCCGCCGCAGCTTAATTTTTCGAGTAGTCCCGGGGACACCGGCAGTCAAGGTTTTATTTGACGGTGAACATCGGATGATAAATGCTCGCGTAGCTGGCTGGAGTTGACGTAATGGGTGAGGCCACGGTATAATTAAAATTGAAAGCGCACGGATGTCGGGCTGCGTTACTGTAAAATGCACTTTGCATACAGCCGACCCGGCCCTGCAATATGCATACAGAATGACTCGCGCCTCGTGTAATTCACTGGCCCGTCGCTTCTTCCGCGGCGGACTTTTTATTGTTATGCACTTACGAGCATCGCGTTTTCCTTCCATCCGTGCTCAGTAAACTTTGCACGGCCGCGGATCTCGCTCACTCTGTCTCTCTCTCTCTCTCTCTCTCTTTCTCTCCTTCACTCTTTCCAGACACAGAAGACTACCATCTATGCACGCTGTTCCATGCCCGATTCTACCCTCTCTCGGTATCGCTTTTCCTCGCGGAACAAGAACATAAACTATTTTCATTATTATTTTCCACCGCCGTCACTCTGATTCTCACTAGCATCGGTTTCCAAGATGCTACCGCCTGTGTGCTTGCTTTCAACGCAGCCACTAGGAATCATAAATTATTCCTTGTCTCCTCGTGTTCATTGTTCTCTTGACACAACATGGACTTATCCAGTAGTTCGATTTATAGCAAATTTTTCAAATTGATATTGCAACTTAACCCCTACCGAAGAATACAAAATAATCTTTGAGTTTGTAAGCGACTCGGATGAGAAACTACTACTCAGCATACAGCATAATTTCAAGTTGCTCGATCTAACAGTTTTTTAATCTTGTTATCCAGTTGCGACAAAGTTGTTCCTTGAAAACGCGTTTAAAGTTTCCTGCAGCTTCGTAATCTATATCAACGGAACAACTTCGAACATCTGATAAAAACTTTAAGAACGTGGTCCCTCTACACATGTCACCATTGATTAAATTTAAATAAACGGTGACTTTCTGAACTTACAGAGATTATAAAATTTCACGTGTTCCGAGCACGTGAAAATCAATTCTACACCGCGCAGAACAGCGCCATCTTTTTGCAAGTAAAGTGCCGCGTATTGTTGGAGATTTTCCCGCGATCCACCAATAACTTTTGAAATCTAAACGGCAGAGTCTGGCCCGTAAAAATCTCGTTTGCCGCGTGTCCCGGTTAAGGACACGTGTAAATGTTCCACGGTCTCTATCTACGGCGCGGCACGTATCTGCCATAGTAATTACATGCACGCCGCGAAATATTAACGCAACGCTCGTAGCTTCGAGCTGGCCGTCCGCTGGCCGACACATTTCTCGAAATTCCACGGACGAGAAAACTGTGTCGCATCCTCGGCTTTCAAAAGCATCCGTGAAATTTTGCGCCCACGCCGTGGGCGTGGCCACGAAGTAGTTACGTGGCTGTTCGCGCTCCCAAACTTTGCAAATTATATTTGTAAACAAATTCCGATATTTTCCAACTCGAATCAACGTGGTTCCACAACTTCCCTTACCCACAACTTCGATGGCGGAACTTCAAAATCAAACTTCAACATTAGTCTTCGAAACGAGCCAATTCGAGTGCGAATTCGCCGGATTTCTATTATGAAAAATAGGAAATTGGCGAATTATTTACACCCCTGCCAGAAGGGTAGTTAGGGGTGAGAATAACAATTCACCCAAATAAAAAACTAGTAGGGCCTGCATCTATTAATATTTTATTTTGTGTGTGACTCTCCACGAGCCACACATAGAACTTCAAGACTCGTTAGTTTCTGTATATTATTATCATTATTTAGTGTACGTTTTGTAGGAAATGCTAAAAATTAAAGGGAATCCCTCTGTCATGCCCAACCACATGACGTATATAGTCTTTTGAATTTTTTAAGAAGAAAAGAAAATAAAGTGTACGTTTTAAGAAGATTATACGTTTTCAGGGAAAATCAATAGCTTTTTACTTATCAAAATGTTTGCTATGTGGCATCGCATTAAACCAACATCGTATGCTATATTATCTTAATTAGTTTGTCGCAAACGATGGAACTTCTCATTATCCGGGTTTGCAGTATAGATCTTGGTTTTCTTCGATACTGTTAATTTAAATTGTCCCAGAATATATAAACCACTCAATTTTGAAACTGTGCTCAGTGCTACATACGACATTTGTAAAGTTCGTTTTTCTGATGTTTTAAAATTCAAACATACTTTCTCGTATGATTGTCCCTGACTTTTATAAATCGTAATTGCTTCAGCAGGAACCACTGGAAATTGACTACGTGCGATTCGATATTTTTATTATTGGTGTTAAATTTTGATGAATATTTGCATTTTTCATATAATCGCGATAACGAGTTCTTACTTTTACTCCTACTCTGGCCAATTGAAAATCTAACCACAATACAGACGGAATTTTAGTATTTTCTTGAAAAGTAATAAATTTTAATATTCCCCATGTGTGCTCCATTAACCGTCTTCAACATCAATGTTATTAATAATTATCATATATTTTATACTAATTTTCAATTTAATCTCAGTTAATGATTCGTTTCGAACTTATTGTTTTTTCAAAAACTATAATATAAATTTTTAATTTTTTTTGTACTTTCATCGATATACTTTGAAAATGTATTCTCGAGAGTGGAGATGAAATTCACTCTTTCATTGGGATAATTTTCGATTATTGTAAGCGGTAACATTAGCATTAGTTGCATAAATAAAAAAATGAAAAAAAATTATTTTTCATAAAAATTTTTTTTTTAAATAATGAAAAATTTTTTTCAAATAAAAATTTTTTTTTTAATAATTACGTTTGTTTCTTAGGTGAAAAATTTATGTCTTCTCGTATAAATTACATTGTTGAGTGAACTACTTTCGAAAAAAACTAAAAAACTACTGGACCAAACTGGACCAAAATCTAATCAGCTCTAAGTTACAGCAGGGCACACCGATTGTATGATTTATCATTCTGATCTCATTTTTACTTTTTCTGAAAACGTTAACGAAAAATTTGATACCATACAAACGGACATACGCACACACATACAAACATTTTGATAAAAATAGTCTAAAATGACCATGAAACGTGGACATCTGCTAAAAAATCGATTTTCGATTTTAGGGGTCATTACAGTAACTTCCCTATAAAATCGGGAAGTTAAAAAACAATTCACCCATTTTTATTTTACACGTTAAATCAACATAATATGTTTCAATTACAACGTCACATTTTAAAGAAATACATATCACGACGTACACATAAAAGCATGAATAATTTTAAAGTATGTGAAAATATTGAATGGGTGAATTTTCACCCTGAGGAACCTATCAGGGTTAAACATCAGATGAATCGTCATTGTGGACCGACCAGTGAAGAATATTGATCAGGCAGTGACTAACAATGAGTAATCAGATGATCTTGGAGATACCAGTTTGTAAAAATTTAGTGGTGAGCTATTGTAGAGAAAAAGGCAATGGTCTTAATTTTCCCTCGGATGTTTCAAAATCTCGATTTTGGGTATTTGAGGCTCGCGACGAGTTTTTTCGCTTGGACTTCCCGACTCGCGGAAAGAGGACGCGCGTGTCCGGTTTATCAAGGAGTCCCTCTCGCTGAGTTCCGTTTCGCAACGGCGACAAGAGCCGCAGAACGTTCCCTCGAACCTTCTGTTACCGTTATAGTACGTACTTTGCATTTATCGCGCCGACGCACGTGACCGGCTGCGACGTCGTCGGCCGTCGACGGAAATCGAAGTATGATTAAACGACTTGTTCCACGGGGAAGTCGACAATAAATTTTAGGCTGATCCGACGCCGCGCGACTTCTACCAGTGGCCTGGAGAACGAAACCGTCTCTCGAAAGTAACTCAACCGACTGGAAATGATACGGATAAACGGCTACTGTATAGAAATATACTAATATACTCGGGGAAAAATGATCGCCTTTTATCCGGAGAAATTCGATCGGAGTTTCTTCGGTACCATCTGCGCATGGAAATTCGAAGACAAATTTGATCAAATCGAACTTAACATTCTCTTAAAAATTACTTCTCGACGAATAAATTATCCGACGGAACGACCGAACTTGCGAGCGAACTTTTCCGCGATTGCTTCGAATTCTGAAACTCGCCTGACTTCGGATTTTTATTAACGATGGTCCCAACCCCCGGTCTCGCTATTGATCTTTGCTTAATCAAATTCGGATCAACGGAAAACTCACACACACACACTAACAATTTTATTAGAGTATTATTTTCAATTTCTTTGCCACGCCGTTCACTTCGAATATTATTCAGACATGTTCAGACATTTATAACGTCATTAAAAAATGTACCGTTGTATTCCGGAAGGTCAGAAAAATCGATTTAGAGAGAGGACGTTTAGCATCGTCTAGGAAATTGGTGTCGGACAGCGTGATTAGTGTTATAGAGCTCCGGGAGTGTTTAATTGTCGCTTGGAAACTTCCTCGGAAGTTCTAATTGAATAGAAAAATTTGTTTTCGAAGGGTGTGTGATGATATTTCCGGGAACGCGGGAAGAATCGCGATTGTAGGTCGCTACTGAATTTTCTCTTCCGTAGCTTTTATCTTGCAGCTCTCTTGACAACGATCGCGGAAAGTTTCCCCCGTGGAAACTCTCGCTCCGCGTAAAATAGATATCTCACCGTTCTCTCAAACGGTGCACGATTAAGAAATAGTGTAATTATGAAATATACAAGCGCGCCGTCAAAATCCGCGCGACTTGCAGTTCTTTTTGCGTCTAACTAGTCCCCGTTGTTTTAGCTTCTTTCTTTTTTTTCTTCATTTTAACCCGTTCTTCATAGCCCCGCCTTCGTACCCGCGTCCCCACGTAAAACATTTTCGTTCCCGTATTTTCGCTTCGTGTTACATACTCCAAGATTTTTTCCCCCCTCCTCCCACATTACCTTACATTATTTTACACTTGTAGAGTCGGGTTTTTATAAAAACTCCGAGCTCCGGCTGGCTCGCTCTTTGCGCGACGCTCCTAACGTGCTTTAATATATTCAATGCATGTTTGCACAGTGTTTCCTCTTGTCTGACTTAATTTGTTATTTTCCCGTCTTTTTGTAATCCCCTACGAGGTATTATTATTCCTGTCGAGAACGTGGCATTTACGAAGAAATGATTGCCAAGCAACGACGCCACGTTTATAACCATTAAATCGAGAAACATTCAGGGGGAATAGCGTGCCGGAATTGTAAACAATTATTCGCTGTATCGAAATAAGAGATTCGCTAATTTGTCGCTAAAGCGTTGTTTGGATCACTTGCCACGAGACCACTTTATCGAAATGAAGCGAAATATTTTACATTGAAACGATATTGGGAATCACATTGAAACCGTAGTCAGTTATTCATTCCGGCAAATGGTATTGTTATTATTTACTTACTTATTAAATAGAATGCTGGAATCACCCATCAAATTAATACGCTCTCTGTACAGGAAATTGCCAAATTAATACTTTGCCAGAAATAAATTGGCTCATAATTGACATCCAATTAAGAGAGAAAAAGCTCCTCTGTAACTCGGCGGAAATGTATCTGTTCTCTACCGGCGCTCTATTAATTTGCATCGCGCCGCGGCAATCAATTATAATAAGAAACAAAACGTTACTTCCTCCCTCTTTTATTCGCCATTATTGCGAATTCCGTTGCGGACAAAATCACGATTACTGTTGAATTGCGTGTTATGGTGTCGAGCGATATGCGCGTATCTTGTGTTTTTATATTGGTTCCCCGAAGTCGAAAGACTGGGCGAGAGCGCGTTTGTTTACGTTTTTCGGCTGCCGCACAGTGTGCAAAATGGTCTTTTTAGCTGGACAAAATAAACTTTCAAATCAACAAAAACTAACTGTGCCAATATTATCTAAAATAACCATGTATTAAAACCCTTGAATATTAAAACTGAAAATTCTTTTGTTGTATGTTTACAGAGCGTGTAAACTTCACCTAAATGGCGGACGCCTAACCTATAAATGAATGGGCACATTGCCATACGCGCTAGAAATATATTAAAATGTACTAAGGAGTATTTAAATTTCCTATGTATAGTGGATATAGCATCTTAAAACATGTATTTTCATTTTAGTAATTCCAAATTATCGATAACATTCCTCTATTTTTGTAAATTAAGTGTTAAAGACGGTACTTATTTTTCCACAGAAACGCCTATGTTACTCCTCTTCGTTAATGAATTAGTATGTGCTCTACGTCGGTCCACGCGATGATTTTTACATTATTATGAAGTAGAGATTCTCTAGTTTATTGTAGTACCCAATTTGGCTTGCTATTCGTTGGTATACGATACTAATTTTACAACGAAGTTACGTCGTTTTACGTTCACGCTCGTGACAATCACAGCTCGGGTCGGACACGCGTTCCGAACGCAGCCGATAGTTTTGTCCAGCTAAAAAGGCCATTTTGCACACTGTGTGCCGGTAGCTCCGAGGAAGCGCGCGCGCGCGTTTGTGTGTGTGTGTGTGTGTGTGTGTGTGTGTGGCGCGGTGGGCTGATTAGCACGTCATTGGATTGTGAAAATCCTCTTTCTTTAATAAACATTAATAATCCCGTTATTTTTGTGGTTCTACTTGAACAGTTACATTTCAGCTGAGCAAAATCCAATTTTACAAGTTTATTCGTCCACGCATATTGTAATCAAAATTGAAACGAATCTCGGGAAAATTCTCACATTTTTATGCCATGGGTATATGTATACTAATTAACAGTTGTATATGTAGACGTTGCAATACAATAAATTATCAAATCAGGATAAGGAAACATATGTTTCTGAATTAAAGCATTGTTTCCAGTAAAATCGCAACGGGAATCGAATTTTTATAAACTATTCAAATTCAGGACCTATTTATAATCAAAATTGAAACGGACCTCTAAAAATTTCAAGTTGACAGGGTAAGTGGATTGTTCTCTAGCTAAAAGAATGTCGCCACACTCAGCAGCAACCTGATCGTTCATTACGAGAACGGTGAGCGATTAGGGTCATTCGGGAATCATGCGAATCGTCTTGCAGGAGGAATCGTTCGTTACCAGTAGGTTTGTCGGTGTTCGATTCTCGCGAAGCGAATTTAGGGGACCGTCTTCAAGATTACGCGCTCGCCGCGTTGAATATTCATGATTCTGGAACGGGGTGTCTTCGGCGCGTTAATTCCGGCGTAATAGGAAACCATCTTCGTAAATGATACACGCCGGTTCCGATCTTATCATTATCGTAAAACTCGAACCGGCGCGGCGCGGCGTGGCGTGGCGATTGACGCGACGCGAGGCCATACTGAAAACGATCCGTTCGCTATCGGTTCGGTCCGCGAAATTAAGCGAAATCTCGGTCGCAGCCAGCGCACGGGCAACAAATCAACGCATACAATCGACGTCACGCTGCCTCTGTTTCAGATTAATGAACCGTAGCCCGGCACGAAGTTTAATAACTGGCAGTGTACATTCAACCCCCGTTCCGCATCCGTATAGACGTCACGACAGCGTTTTAGTTTATGATGCGCTTTAAATACACGCGCGTTTACACGGCACCGTTAACTTGCATCCAGCATCATACCCGGTGCGCACATCTTTCACGCATGACCCGAATTCCGAGGCACCGCTTCTCGCAGTTTTTCTGGTTTTGCTTTGTACCCGGCTGAAATTGGACCGTGTCCGATGCGATAATTCGTTCGACGTCTGCTGCCATCGATGCCGTGTTCATGCTTGACAGACTGTCTTCGCGGGACGCGATATTATTTTCCATTCGCGCGGTCATGCGAGCTGGATGACTCAGGGATTCGTTTACAAGTGCAGGGTGAGTTAACAGTGCCACCGAAAGGGTCTGGCAATGCTTTTAACTTGAAAGATAATCCCCTAAACTTTTAAGGATAATATGGGGTTAAACATCCGTAAGATACGAAGAACTCATTTCCTGAATTTCATATATTGTTTTCACAACAACGGAAAAATTCTTGTCGATCGAAATTTCAACTAAAGATAATTTAATGATATCGGCGCCAGGTTCGATCAATTATAGAGAAAAACACAACAATTGTGCAAATTAAATATTTAAATTTCTCAACGTTTCGATCCAAATGCGGATCATTATCAAGAGAACCAAATTTTTGCGTCTGAAACGAAAAATAATAATCAATATTTTGAAGAACCAAGCTTTAAATAACCGTAGTGTAACACAGCCGTGAAAACCACAAAATAAATTGAATACGTACTTGCTGTGATAAGGACAAAAACTGTAAAACACATATTAACGAATTGCAAAACTACCGTTTCACCTACATGGCTGGCAGAAATGTAACTGAAGCACGGGAAACGTGCTCTCTAGCAGAAAACAAAACAGAGGTGTCTTAGGTAAATAAAGACCTTGACTGATAGGCCAATCGATATCGATCAATGGTGGTAACCAAACATAAAATTGGCGGCAGATTTGAAAACACCTGCAACTTGAACATGAATTTTTAAACTAGAATTCTCAAAAGAATTCATGACCATGTAAAAATTTTTCAGAGATTGAAGAAAAATAGAAAAATAAGACAGAATCTAATTTTTCACAATTGTGACCATATGATTAAGGATAAAAAATATTTGTTTTTTTCACCATTGTGACCATATTTTTAAGGGTAGAATAAAATTCCAATTTTTGGGGGTGTGTTTCTTCGCGATCGAGCAGCCGTTCAATTAGCTCCGCGACGGAAGCGAACGCCGTGGTGGATTTTTCGAGTGGCACGATGAAATCGTTGCGATGTCGACCGCATAATAGCGTGTCCATGTGATTCAATGAGCAGAACAACAGTTACAACGCAGCACGGGCACGTTTCATTTGCAGCAGAGCCAAAGGTCGATTACTTTTCGGCTGTAAATTATTTAGTGGGTTGGCCAGGTAATTAACGTTACTCAGCCGTAGCCGTACACGCCGCATTAAACATGGCAGAGCGGTTTATTGAAACAAGGAAGGCCGCTTAAGCTCGCCATGCCGCGATAATTATAATAATTACTTACAAAAGTTCTCTCACCCCCGGCGGTCGCGGAAACTTGATAAAACTTAATAAACCGGATTAACCATCGGAGAGTTCCGAAGCCGGACCACGGGACTTTCGCAATTACCGTTTTAAATGCATACGGTTCGCGCGCGTTTTATTTCGCAGAGCATGTAACGGCCGCCAAAAAGCGAGAACGTCCAGCAAATTAGCCGGTAATCCTCGCGAAATGCTGTCGATCGCGAGTGATTTGCACGAAAATCGTTTTTCGAAATGCTTGTGCAAATGTTGCACAGCTAATTATTCCCAATTTCGTCTGGTACCCATCTAACCGAACGCGTTACATTTTGAAAATTGTGAAATGTCGAGTTCGGTCCGAGAACGTTGACGAAGTAGACAGAATAAATCGGTGATTCTCTGTTCGATCAATCCAAATTTTCAGGAGATTACTTTTAATCCGTTCATTTGCAACGTTACAGCGACTTCTTTATAGAAAATGTTGGTCATGTTTCATTTCCACAGTCGAGTGTAATTTAATCCTTATACATGCTGTACACGATTATCATAAGGCTTCGTACAGACCTAAACAGCGCGCTGAACCGCGCAACGAACCGCGCATTTCGACGAACCGCTGAACCGCGCCGAATGGCGAACGAAATGGATTTTTGCTATTTCCAGAATTTCTTGCGAATAATCATAGAAGCTGCAGTGGTGTATACTACACAAAGAAATTCAGAACATGTATTTATAATTTTACTTGTAACATGCCTATTTAATAATTATATATATTATGAATGTTTAGGGTATGCTCTATCTGTCCTGCAAACAGATTTGCAAGTGCTACCCATTCGCGTTCCTACGCGCTCAAATGTTCGTCGAAACGATCGTCGAAATGTTCGTCGAAATGCGCGGCGGTCTGTACGAAGCCTTATACATGAAGAATTACAGATTTGTGAAATATCATGAAGAATATGAAATATTTAATCCGGAGTTGTAAAATTTGACGATGCACGTATTTGTCTGACGGCTCTGATCTGAACACAGAAAATATTTATTTATTTATTTAACAAAAAGGATGTCTACCGATGTCATTGTGAACGTGTTATATCGAAGCGACGCGACGCACGATCGAGAATAGCCTGTTAATAATAAATCAATTGCCGACGCGTTGCGACTCTCATAACGTCGCCCCCTTTGATTCGCATTATCTGGTGCATGCACGGCGCGGCGGTTGTCTCTACAGAAAGAGAGCGTCGGCGAAGCCGGACTCACGGGCAGAAAATACGGGATGCATAGGTTTTACGCGATTATGTAAATTTTTGATGCCACCTCGGTCAAAGTTTGAGCTTGCGGAAACACGCTCCGCGGGCCTGGGAACACGGAATTGGACACGTACGTACAGAGCAGAACTTCTGAGGAGGTTTTTGGCCCAGACCAGACCGGGTTACCTGTGGGTCCTGGTGAAACACACAGCGCAGCTCGATAGCGAGCTATCCAAAAAACATGATTTTCGACCGACACGTGGAAGGGCGCCTGTGCGTGCTCCATCGCGACGTGAGCATTTATTCAAGCAGATGTGCCTCTTACCCCCTCCTCAATGATCTCCCATAACTCGCTCAGAATCGCGTAAAATCCACCCCACTCTAAAAAATTGAGGAATCGCCAAACTATCATTATGGAGAGTAATTTTTTATTCAAACAATTTGAATCTTTACCGAGGTTATTCACGATTAGTTTTCTTCATTCATTAAATTTCCCATTTTACTGTTAAGTTAAAGCAGTAATTTTATAAAATTTGTAGAAGTGGAGTTGCACCCTTCTTGCTGCAGTGTTTCAATTGCATCCTCTAGTATCACAATTTAACATTCTTCATTAATTAAATTTGTATTTTCTGATCTACTCGTAAAAATGGAGCTACACCCTTCTTGCTGCAGTGTTTTTAATTGCATCACCTAGTGTAACAATTTAAAATTGACATTGATTAATGAAAGGGTAGAGGCTCACTCTACAAACCTCGTTTTGGCTAAGATAAGTCGGGAACGTGTCGAGAACAGCTTTTCCATGCGACAAAGGGGCAATGTCACCGAAGATAAAATTCAAGGAAGAAGCACTGCTAATCGCCAGGTCGCGTCAAATTAAATAAAGGATCGAACGAAGGGAGCGGAAGGTTCGAATTATCTTTCCGTAGAACGGATTTCGTTCTACGATTATGTTCTGGTTCAATCGTTATCAATCAGAGACTCCATTCAGCCAGGCGAAAAGAAAGCTCGCCGAATTAAAATATGAAAGGTCGGCGTTTTTCCAGAAAGATCTCCATCTGCTATTTAAGCGATTTAATCATGCGCCTTTAAGTGTTAATCGAGTTCGCGAGTCTCTTTCACGGATTGGCATGTTTCGAAAACTTGTCCGCGAGGAAACAATAATAGCTCTTCTGAAAATCTCGAAACACGGTCGCCGCGAGTTTCTTTCAACTGTTTTTCGCGGGGAACTTAAAGCAAACACTGCGAATTAATTACCATTCGCTGCTCCGTCACTCTCCCAGAACGCCTCGTGGCCCGTAAAGCGAAAAAATCAGGTGGATATTAAACAATGAAGGATGACGGACGAAAGAAATGACAACGGCTTTGTGCGGGTCCTCCTATTAAAAAGCATTATTAAATCTCAGATATAAAGCGACGCCGATGGTACGCGGAAGCGTATCCCTCTTACGCTAACCCTTTTTTCTCTTCTACTTCCTCTCCTTCATCTTCTTCTTTCAAATATGACGGAGCTGCTGATGCTGAACTTTTTATTAGCCTAAAGTCGTTCGGTGTGTTTGAATCATCGAGTTTCTAATAAATCGGGGATTGAACAAGCAAATATATTTCCTTATTGCAAAAAGTCTCGCGTATTTTGTTCCATAAATGTCGTTGCCGACTCAGGATATAAAATCGCAATTCTGGATCATATTCTTTCCCGGAATAAGTCTCCGCGAATTCGAGCGAAGTGTAATTGGCGTTATCGCCGGCAGCCCAGAGGGAAACGATAAAATCACGTTAAGAATTCCACAGCGCGGTCGAAGAATGTCTTAATTCCCCCGGTGACTATGAACGTGCGAGCTCGTAGGCGTGTGTGGGCTTGTCCTCTTTAATTTGTCCTCTACCGGGATTCCTCTAGATCGCGTCTCCCATTCCAGACGCGACGGATCACAGACGTGGGATGGAACTCAAAGGGGGGTTCATTTCCCAAAAACGAATCGAGACGTGGGCGCACCCTCGTGGCGGGCTACGGCATCCGCCGATCCTTTGTGCAACTTCTCGGAGCAAATGGGCTGCCGCGGCAGTTCAGAGCTCGCGGAATGCGCCCGACGAATGGCGTGCATTAATTGTCCATTGTTTTCCCGCCGTTCCAGAATGTCTTACACCGGCTCCTGTCGCCCGGCCGTTGATTAATATACGCGTGCCTCCTGCTCGAAAAATCCACGAACGAGCGGTTGCCTCTGAAAAGAAATTTGACTGATATCGATTCTTTAACACCGTTGCGTTGCACAGAGTGCTATTTCGGCTGAAAACCTGGCCAAAAATCAAAATTGTAAATATTTACATATAATGTTGTGGTTGCATCCCAATATAGATAAATAAACATGCCATCCCGTAGTGCACTAATTTTTTTTGTTGATCCAAACAGTCACCCGTGTCTCCACTTAAAACATAGCACTTGTTCGATACAGACGTCTTTGATCGCAGCGTACCATTCATTCGCATGTTTTTCTTGTTATAATTTTTATGTTGAAACTGATCTTTGTGACGAAATTTGGAATAGATGTTGTTTTATTTTTATTTGTATTTATGATTTTCAGATTTTAGAAAATCTGATTCCAAATTGGGAACATTTATTACGGCTTCCATTATTACACACATATAACTAAATACAGTTGTTATACTTCTTTTTTAGATGATCAAAATATACATTATTTATAGTTGTACCTTTATCCTCCACAATTAATAATTTACATATTGTATTATTACTAAAATATAAATTATAACGCTAATCTACACCATAGTTTTATTTATGAACACCCATAAATATACTTATTATCACTAGTATGTAGTTAGATATGACTTTTTTACTCTTATACTAACTGTATTACGTAGGAAAAACAATAAAATATTTTTGGCCAGGTTTTCAGCCCAAATACCACTCTGTGCGTCGGTGCCACCATTGCTACAGTCGACTGAACGCAATCTACACTCTTTTGAAATATAAGGAAAATATTCTTACAGAAAAATTCGAAATTTTTCGAAATAAAAGTGCATCGGTTGGAAGAAACAGGAGCCAAGGGAAAATGAACGTAACATAAAAAAAATATTTTCAATCTGAATTGCAACAAACTGGAGTGAAACATAAAACTTTCTTTTTAAATACATTTAATAGGTCGAAAAGAATATAACAATATTTTTTAAAGATTTTACTGTTCTCAATCACATCTATTTAATCCGCAGTCGAGTTATTAGTCCGGTAGTTTACCGTAATAAATCACTATAAATCGTCGCGCAAATTCATCTTTGTAGGATTATATTTACGATAAGAATCACATCGAGACGCAATATACACAAATATATTTATTTCCTTAAGAATATTAGATTTATGTTCAACTCTATTAAAACTTCTGTTTCAATTTTAGTGGTATTTACTATATACAGAGGTCCCTAATTTACTTACCCAGCCGAGTAATTACTGGATTATTTGTCAAACAAACACGAATCCGACCGTTTCCGCGATGAAGATTCGCAGTAAAAATTGGTGGACTTAACACACCGCAAACATAATTTCCTGGTAATTCAGCGAAATAATAATAATCGTATTTAATTGATAATCTAGATGACCTGAGTTGTATATCTAGCAGAAATCGCCCACAAACGAACTCCGGTAACAAATATTTTATCACCGATTTAAATCGCGTCGAGTTGCAAGGAGCCTCGATGGTCCGACCGATTTTCCCAGCATTACGGTATTATTGTCAACGCTTTCTGCGTTCCGAATCAGTGGAGCGTGTACGCGGTATCCTCTAGCAATTTTTCTGGATCCGCGAGCTCACCTGTTTGCAGAAGCAGCGTTTCCGCGAGATATCGAAGAGTCGGACTCGCTTTCTGCGATCTCCATCGCGTAATAAAGCGACCGAGGACAATTCTACTGGCCCGGAAAACTTCTATAGCCCAGCAAAGTGGAAGACGGAGAATAAGGGGAAGTCCGGCGCCGATAGCCACACGCATGCACACGTGGAAATTGGAAATGCTTTGCATACTTGCCGCCCGATAGTGGAGTGCCCGCGTTTCGATGCGTCGATACGCTTCGACGGCGATTTTCCTCTATTATTTGTTTTTCCGGGCGAGGTTCGACGAGTTTCGGGATCTCACTTGCTGCCTCGATATTATTAGTTTTGTCGGTTAATGAAAAAACAATTTGCCCCGACGAACCAATTTACTACTGCTGCCGTTTCCTGCCGCGGCCTTTCCAATAAAGAGATAATTGAGAGAAACAGGGGAAACATTTTTATCCCAGCTGTACTCGATCTATGATAGATTAAAATCTGTTTATCGAATAAATTCTTATAGATGCCACGCTCATCATATCGGTAATTTTTAGGTAAAATCAGAGTTATGCGCTTTTCATCCGTGAATTTTACAGTTAATTACTCTGATAAATTCGCTTCGGTATTCGATAATTTATTTAAATTGAGCTAATATACGCGTCGATGTTTAGTCATGTATGGAGATCATGAGAGAACGATAATTAATAATTACACTGAGAATTGATGCGATTTCAAATAGTGGGAATATTAAAAGTATTTAATTTCTTTTTCATTGCCAGTGTCTAAATAACATTTTCAGAAGAAAACGATCAGATTATAAATGTAGAAAACTGCCAAGGCCATTCGAGCAAGAAAACGCGATCTTTTCCTGCCGATGCCCGTTCAAAGAAAAAGTAAACTCCGTCGAGGGTCTCCAATAAGCGCATTAATAAGCCCGTCGCGTAGAAAATCGTTAACTACTTTCTTGAACGAGCCCGGTAAAGGCGGGTACGCACGAAAAAGTGCTGGCCTGGTAACGATCGCCGAGACTTCAAAGCTGCGGGACCGTTTCGAGAAAATTGTTAGGCCAATTTCTGTCGAGTCTCCGAGCGTGAACGGAATCGATGAGAGTTCGAAGGTCCCGGATGACAGCGAATACTTGAGGCGCTCTTCTTCTTGAAATATTTGAGCCATGCAATTTTCGCTAAAGAGAAGAGACAGGAGCTTCTTGCCGTTGCGGTGTCTGCGGATGGCAGACTGCGAGCTGTCCCCGGAGACAGCGCGACAAGACAAATAACAATAGAAAGCTTTAGAGGTTAAAGAAAAGAACGCGAAGACAAAACGCCGACAGACTCTCTGATGAATTCTTAAGCGGGCCCTCTTGTAAAAGCAAGAAACGCTTCTGATGATAGTGATATCCTCGCCCGTACTGATGTTTGAACGTGGGGTCAAATGACGTCACATTTCGATATTGTCCCACTAACGTCCCCAATAGTGGGAGTAACCAGTGACGCCTGACCTTTATCCTTAACACGAATCGCGGCGGCACTGTCTAGGATAGACTTCATTATAGCGTCGTGACGTCAGTTGGGTTCCAACTATAGTATGCCGATTGTGCGTCTTGTCCGCTTTCGAATGTTTGAGTAAACAGACCATGGACCGAGGACAGCAATAGGTGAGCGAGTGCGAGGACGATTTGTTTACATTCCCGCGACAAAAAATGCCCCAACGGGTCTGTGTGCGCGCGTGTGCGTGTGCGTGTGCGCGGTCGAGGCGTCCCAAATAGTGATGCCAGAATCGGAGGAACCGAGGAGCTTGCCCCTCTGGCTGGGCGCACCATTCTTACTTCTACTGCGCACGCGCAACACACAAACGTACCTCTAATCACCGTGAGACCCACAAGGGCAGAGTAGAGGTACGCTCGTGTGTAGCGCGTGCGCAGTAGAAATAAGAGTGGGGGCCCAGTCGGAGGGCAAGTTTCTCGGTTCCTCCGATTCTGGCATCACTGGTCCCAGACATCATCCGTTAACCAAACTAGGCAACGGTACGTACTACACTTCCTTAATAAAGTGTGATATTGTTCCTACGCAACCTCAATAGAATTATATTTTTTACCCCGCCACTTTCAGTTCTAATTAAACATCCCCTAACTGTGGCAGCACGGTCACTATTCCCCATCCGCTGAGCTGGTCCCACCACACACACTTAATTCTGCGTCTGTGCAATGTTCTATCACAGTGTCATGAGACAGCAGAAATTGAAGGGGGTACAGATATTATTTTAAAAATTTTGTAGTGATATCAGACGTTTCTCATAGCGTATTTTAATTTTACTGGGTATACGCGTTCGAGGATCCTCTAACAACGAATCAGGGGGCTGTCTCGTGTAGCATAATGCGAGGTTGGGCGCACGAAACACGGGGAACAGAAACGTGGCATGTTTCGTGTGATACTACTAAGCCTCGCACGGCACGACAGCTGCGAGGTGACCTTGTCAGAAGACTAATTCCGGGTGTTGCGCCGAAATTTCTATGAATATTGCTCGCGTAAAACTGTTCTCTCCGTCCTTGGTTCCGCGTAACGCGAAATTAAATTTCTTTTGCGGCTAGAGAGATGACGCGACGAGCAGGAGTAACGTTCGAAGTATTTCTTTTTAGTCGTCCAGTGTTCAAGAGCTCGCTGGGCTCGCCAGTTTATGGAGAGAAAGGAAAAGTAAAGTAGAAGAAGGAGGAATATTTCCCGTGGGGACGAGAGGATTCTTGAGGAGCTAACGGGGACCCTTTCGTCCCCTTCTCCCCTCCTTAATTTCGCATATAACCGGGAAGACCTCCGACGAAATAAGGAATTACCCCGGACGAATTAATATAGCCGCGAAATCATCTCCGAATACGTATTATTACTCGCAGACGGATTATCTTCGCTTCATGCGCGTTAATTTAATAGCCCCGTGTTCCGAGTGCCTGATCCTTGGCTGGCTTATACTACTGTCGGAGCTGAAGCGCTCGGTCTCCTTGGTTCGTCGATCGACTGTCTGCTAATATATCGCATTAACCGAACTGGAACGAATATTATAACTTCTTTGAGAGCTCCGAGGGACTTCCACGGAGAGACATTCTTGGCAGCTGACTGCCAGAGACGAGTTCATTATCTCGATGCGAAGGTGGAAAATAAACAACACTGCCCACCTCGTCTTTCTTTTCTAATATCTATCTAACAACTTTTTGAGTAACGGCTACACATATTAATCAATTCGTAGTTCTATTATTTCTAATCTATATAAATAAAAATTAAATGCTGTTCGTTGATAAGCGCCCTAGTAGCACAAAAATATTGGATAAATATTTTTTTCAAATATTGAATAAATATTTTTTTCATATATTGGAAAAATATTTTTTAAGCCACATTTTTTCATATGAGAAAAATATTGGATCTGAATATTGTATACATGTACAAAAAACATAAATTGAATTTTTAAAAAATATAAGCTAAATATTCAGAGAATATAAACTAGATATTTAAAAAATATATTATATATATATATATATATATATATATATATTTCTTTCTAATATGAAATAATAAAATTCTACTTCTAATATGAAATAAGGATCAATATATTATTTAGAAAAAAATATTTTTCACGTAACATGAAATAGATATTTCCTGCATATTTAAAAAGAAATATTTGTTACTTAATATAAGATAAATATTGTATGTATATTTAAATATTAAGAAGAGATTGAATCTCTTTTTAATATTATATGAATGTGTATACAATATTTTTTGCTACTAGGGCGCATTACTTGAGAACGGCTGCATTGATTTGGCTAATTTAAAAAAAAATGTTTGTAATAGTCCGAATATGGTTTTTAGTTCACAAAACGATCATAAACAAATTTGAATAAATTTAGACAGGACAACGTCTATCGAATCAGCTCGTACCTTATAATTATAAGGCGGATTTTATTGGATTATATCCCAGATTCTTCGGAAGAGAATAATGATAATAATTGAGAATATACAAGAGAATAATTGAAGAATATACACGTGTCTACAACCCAGCCTAGTAACGACAATAATGCCTACCTAACAGCTGGCCTTTTACGAACGGGATACAGATACAAAGGTGGACGTGTCCTATAAATATGGAAATAATGACCCCGCACATATGCGATTCATGTTCCTCTTTCGTTTCGTAATTATTTTTCTAATGCAGAACGAAATTGGATGTTTCTTATAAATATGGAAATAGGGACTAACGTATGCGACCATATTTTTATTTCGCGGTAGTTAGAAGTTTAATAATAAATAATGATAAATAATCGAAATTATAAACTATACTTGTGTAATTTAACAAGTAGGGACATAGTGCGGTTCTCTTTCACGAAGTTATAATAGTTTGACTATATCAAGAAATTTCCTGAAATACATATTTAATGTTGAAGGAATTTTTGGTATGAAATACTACTGTATTAAACATGTCTAATTTAGGTTTATGGGAAGGAATGGTTGAAAATGCTAAGCAAAAACGGATACGTGACTATTGCGGAAGATCGTATCAGCATTAAGGGTGATGTAACTCGGCTCTGGGCGTGTCTTATCGAGCCAAGGGCGGTAATGTTTCTTTTATCAAAGATAAGAGAAGGTCGTCGAGCGATTCGAAGCGGGAAAATGGATTGTAGATTTGTAACGAGTGCCGCGGAATTGACTTATTCAATCCGTTACTCGATTGAATTTATATGGCACCCTCGGACGTGGCTCGAAACCGTATTAATGGCGTCGGTGGGCTCGCGGGACGGGAAACATGTAACGCGCTATGGAAATCAGGCTAAAATATACATTTCAGATCCGGAATTTTCAGCAAGTATTCTCCGCTCCGAGAGCTGTTCTGCTCGGATGGAGATTTGTTTGAATACCTCTTTGAGGCGGCGTATTATTAATTTTGATTTGTGTGATGCGACAGCTGCAATTCGCAAAAATTTGTTGAACTTCGGAAAGTGCATTTACAATTGTCCATTTAGACTTTCTAATATTTTTAGTAATTGAATACCTCTTTCCCTCTAGTGATACTGATTGGAAAAGTACTCCAGTTGACAAATGAATTCTTCAAGATTATTGAGGAAGTAAATAATTGTAAGGGTTACCGCTGACGACGTGTCTGTGCAAGTGTGCCTTTAACGATCGAGGCACATTGCCGCTACGATTGTACAGGCCGCTGCGCTCTTTTCGGCGTGGTACTGCAAAGCAGCGTCGTGGGGATGGGCGGCATTTTTTACACTTCTGCCTATAAAAGCGGGTCTCGATGATCAGAGTTTACTCAGTTTTTGTACGATCGTGAACGAGTCGAGATCCTTCCGTGTAAATCGAACCTTACATAATGCCGTCGTGAAACAATTCTCACATAAGAATTTAAAAAGCGACGTTAAATAATAAAAAAGTGAATAATGGAATTATCTTCATTAATTTAATAGAAATTCTGAAAATTGTTAAACAAGTTTAGGAAGTGTTGTCGCGATCGTTGACTGGATTGTTGCTCACATTTGCACCGTGCAATATGGTAAACCGTGATCAAATTCAACGGAATAAGTAATAAAGTTTGACTAACCTTTTTACTGCACGGTTTCATACTCCCGGTACTAAACTATACTGCCTCGCAGAAGGAATGCCGTCTGACGCGCGCGCATTTCTCAGAACTTTCTGTTTTTCAGCATCATACTTCACACACGATATCAGAGGAAAAAAATAAAATACAAATTGGTCGGGAATATCGTAAAGCGCCGCGACCGGAACTAACAGTTTTATTTATTTTTCTTTTTTTTTTATTTACACGTAGAACGTGAAAAATTCAGTTTAAAGATTAGCTTTCAAAGTCTGTGCAATATATTTGAAATGCCACACCAAATGTTAGCAGTAATGTAACAAATTATTTTAGTTGATTCAAGAAGTATGTCAAATACTTAGTAAATAGAAATTTTGATCTGTGATTTGATAGTTATCAAAGCATACGCACCTCCTTTTTCACAGCTCCGCATAACTAGTATCGAGAACATAATCATGTCCGGCAGAACGATCCAAAAAAATCGTCAAGTGGCATCGTCTCCAGGAAGCCGCAGGTTAGTCAGTCTTTTTCGTCGTTGGCACACATACAGAAGGGGTAGGCGTGGCACTGGCCGTTGGTTGCGCGTGCACCGGGATGAACGAAGACAGCGAGCGCATACTATTGCACACACGCGTGCGTTGGCTCGGGGGTGACTCTCGGCTGCAAGGGTGAGTACAGCGTGTGTCGTAAACAAGGACGGAGAGGCCGACGATGAAAAAGAACGTGGTGTGCACGGTTACGTATCACGAGCGAAAGGGGTAGCCACCCAAGAAAGAGAGGGCCCGACAACTCCACAACTCTGTTCTCTCTCGACAGAGAGAAAACTAGGGGATGCGTGTCAGAAGGGAGGAAGACAGACGTCGTGGAGCGAACGGCTGCTGATAAGGGACACCGGAAGAGAGAGAAACGGAGATATACATATCGGCGAAATCCCTGGAAGAGGAAGAGAGATGGTTCAAGAAGGAACGAGAGAGAGAGAGAGAGGGAGAGAGAGAACGGGGTGGATGAGAGCGACGAGAGCCGCTCTCCTGTTGGAAAAAGAAGATTTCGCCGAGGGTTGACGGGAGAAGGACAGAGGGTTCGCGAAACCAGGTGGGGTGGGTTCAGGATAAGAGGGAGTGAGAGAGGGAGGAAGAGAGACAGAGAAAGAGAGAGAGAGAGAGAGAGGGGAGCCACGCCGAGCGAGACGGCACAGCGGTTTCAGTCACCGCCCGATCCTCGGCGCGCACGGTTTTCGAGCGGGTGTTCTTTCTCGTCCTCCTCGACGAGGGGGGGCGAAATCGCCGATTAACGGGTTCGTTTGACAGTGATCCGCGTTGCCATCTTTCCCAAAACCATTGCCATCGTACGGAGAATTTTTTCGAATCCAGGGACCAGCGAAATTAGGCCCCAAAGAGAGTTCCAGCGATCTTCCAACGAAACTTTGACACCTCGCGCGAACTTCGGTAAAAGTTCTGTGACCACCTTCCCTGAACCACCTGGACACATTGATTACATCAGTTGATTACGCCATTGTGCTCGTCGTCAGAACGTTATAGTTCGCTCTGGACGATTCTCGAACGGGAACGTGTCTGCAAAAGTTGCCTCGAGCTGTCTTGAATTGTCTCAAGTTATCTCGAGTTGTCTGAAGTCGAATTGTCCTAAGTGAAAGTTGTCGATGGTGACTCCGTGTGGTTTGCATTCACATTGAATTGATAAACGGGAGGATCGATTCGGGAAGAGGATTTTTGAGCTGGGTCGATCGTGGTGATTATGTGGGAGATGGATAAACTAGGCTGACGCTAGGCCTGCCAAACGCGAACTCCGAGTTGTGTGTGCGTATTCGAGTGTTACTGGTGCGTGGACCCATTCTTTTCGTGTTCCCTATTGTTCGACGACAGCGGAGCCTTCCTGCTGCTGCGACGCGACGCGACTTCCGGTTCGGGTTTCGAGAAGCATTCAGGTTTTAGGATGAGCGGCAGGGTGTCGCGGAGTTGAGACAATTTCGGTGAGTCACGTTTGATTGTTCAATTGTCATTATGGGATGCTGTGTATTTCGGTGGTTTGGGGATTGAGAATCGCATTAATTATGGCTGGCTGATGTGGGCTCGGATTTAACATTGATGAAGGCTGTTACGTGTTTCATTGACAGATTTATCTTATTATTGATTTCTGTCGATATTTCAGTGAGTTTTTCGAAACAGAAAAATTCTTAATTGCTTCTGATTGATTTCTTTTTGTATTAATTCTTTATATCTCTCAATTGAGTATTTTGAGCGAGTTAGGCAGCACCAACTTAAGGTCTAGTTGGTTACATAGGTAATTCCATACATCTGTGAAATTATTAATGCTTTGCTGTACCGACTCTCTGAAGCATTCATAGATACTAATGGATATATGTTCTTGTAATAATTACGACAGTATCGTATTCGAAAATGGGAATTTGACTGGTTTTACCACGTATTTTATTGATTTATCGATATTTTGCAATATAAAAAACATCGTCGGTTGTTTCGAATCTGGCCAATTTTACTAACGAGTTAATTGATGATTGTAAACCGTGTAAAACCTAATATCGTTCCCCAATATTTGTGATCTGTATATATACACCTATGATTGAATATGTTCTTCGTACATCGTCATTTCGTATTAATATTTCACGGTTGCAATTAGTGTGTAATCAATCAAAGGGAATAAACAAGTTCAAAGTAGAAATATGGTAAACTTATTGCAAGTTCATTCTGCAAACGTGAATGAATATAATTACGAAACGAGAAATGATGATTAAGTTACGTGATATTTTACTATAACATTTTACCGCTCTGTCATCCCTTCACGATCAAGAGATATATTTATTTTAATTCGCAGATTTCTTCCGGTACGATTCTTGTTACATAGTATCCAATCTCTTTTCACGTTGCACCGATACGTTCTATTTCGACTTCTAAAAACTCGCAAACTCTTTTGATATCTTTGCTTTTTGTTTAGCCTTCAGTGAAGTCGAGTTTGTTTCTGAAAAGTTTCAGGCTTTTGAACTCTAACCACGTTTCGATACTTTTCAAACTCTTTTAACGTTACTCTCTCTCTCTCTCTTTTGTTTCCGTGAAGTTCATTATATTCCTTCGCTAATTTAAATATTTTCTCGATAAGCACTTTTCGTTTCGATTCCAAAGAAATCGAGTTTATTTATACTAGAGTGCAGTGTATTCGCATTACACCCTGTTTATTTAGATCCGAAAAAAGGAATTAGGTTACGTCATGTCGAATGTAAAAACGAGTGTCCATTACTATCGACGGGATAACCTTCGATGACCTTCGTTGTTGTTGTTGCTGCAAAGGCAAGCAAATCGACTGTTCATGTCGGCGAATGCCGTGATATTGTCTAGTTACATCGTTCCCTCTTTGCGGCGAAATAGTCGCCGTTCGGGATAGCTTACAAATAGCCCGTAATGGGGCCTGAGTGTTGCAATTGCACCGCGCTGGCATATGCATCCCCTAATGCGACACAATAGTGATGCTCCTTTGTCCCGTAATAGCGGCTCTTATAAAACAGCGAATTCCATTATCGGTTATTGAGCGGAATAGCGTGTTATCATTCCACTAGTATCGTACGTAACTTCTGTTCGGAAGTTTTCCTTCCGTTTCTTGTGTTACCGCGATATTTACCTGCCCTAAAATTACCTTATCCAACCCCTAATTTCACCTACCATTCTTGAAGCTGTTCATCACTTTCAGCGCAACGTTTTGCGCAATAACTACTTTTGAATAAAATTCCGATTACATCCTACGATCGTGCCGAATTTATTTCCAGATCGATGAACGCGTTGGATCACAGGACAAGGATTAATTCACGTTATCTAGGAACGAGTAAGGGGATGAAGGGGCGCGAAAATCCTGGCTCCAGTGTAACCGAGAGCCAAGCGAGAGGAACGCTATTTCGCTAATGGAAAGTCAGATCCACAAATCGGCGATACAGTCGTCGCCCATCCGTTTCATTGTGTTTTAAGATCGTTGCCGAGGCTTTTCAATCCGGGTCAACTAGCGCTTCGCAAGACTTGGATCGATATCGAGCGATATACCTGCTCGCGGAAAATTGAAATCCTTACCTACAGACACGACCCCGGAAACGATAACGATGCGTGGCATTGTTCTTGTTACCAACAAACCCTTCGTGTTCCTCCTCCGCCGTCTCTCATTCGAATATTTTTCAAATAATACCTCTTTGAATCTCCGCGAGACTGGTTTTCCTGCGAAATTAATGGTTGTAGCTCGTCGAACGATTTTTGCTTATTTTTGTAATGGAGTATTATACTGCAACAATGAAGTATTAGGTCGTTCCATAAGTACGGTGAAGCACCTATCGTATTCTTGAAGAACGTAAATGTCAGATATTAGTGCTCCGCATATTTCTCCTCGATTTTTAGAAGGCAGGGTTGCGAGGGAAAATTATTTTTGTACTAGATTTGTATGCAAATGTTTTGTTTATAAATTCTCAATAAACCAAATCTGTGTTTTTATTATTGTTCAGAATTTTATTGACTGCACCCCACCTCCATTTAATCAGCACATATTTGTTGTGATTGGACTGCGGATCTTTATGCGTTTATGGTTTATGGAAATTTTCCAATAGTGCTAGAATATAAGATTCTAAAATAGAATAACAAATTTTATTTCATTGCACAATCTTAAAATTTGTCTATAAAAATTGGAAATTGCATAACCAGCCGCAGTCTATATATGATGCACTTTACAATCCACACATAAATAAATTAATTAAAATAATGAACGGTGCATTGCTCTTTAGAATCGTTAAGATCGAGATTCAAGATCTTCTTAACCGATGGAAAAGTAATTCTCCCACTTCGCTAAATAAAATTGACATTACCGGATGAAACCATTTATTTACCCAGCAGCGGGGCCCTTTGAAGAGATAAATATCAGCAAGAAGGGCGAATAAAGCGAGAAAAGAGAAACGAGGTTTAAGAATTATCAGAGTGTACGGTCCCTTTCATTGAATTCGAGCCTAGGGTTCGTTCGTTTACCACCGTGAGTCGGGTTTTCTTCTCGTCAAGGAGCTTCTTTGTTTCACCAACCGCTGCGGGAAAATATTATTCCGAATTTCAAATAGTTCACTCTATTTTAAATCGTGTACAAACAAACCCAAAACTATCGATTTAGTTCACGTTCCAGTAGATCTTCTGAAAGTCTTACAAATTCGTGTCTGATCTCGATTAATATTACTCAATGATATAATTTCCACTATTTGTAACAACTTGTTGTCATCTTTCAGGTGACCTATCAATTCCTCGTGTTTTTGATTTACAATGAAAATTACCTGCTTATTTAACACTCAACAGAACTTTTCCTCCAACCAAATATTACGATAGACACATGATTCTCGTATTTTCCACAAGTGCACATTTATCTTTTCGATAATTGCGGAATATAAAACTGGTGATTTAGTGGTGGGTCCAGTGTCAATTAGTGATTAATTGAGAATGGAATGTGAAGGAGGGAGTGGTTTTTCCGTTTGCACACAAGTCGCTGATGAAACGAGTCGCGCTAAAAGCCTCTCTGCGGACCCTTCTCGTGCGAGGGTCTCCGCGAAACAACCGAGGGTCCCCGCGAAAAAACACTTGGACGGAAGTAAATGCTTTTCCCGATTCGAATGTCAGCATGATTGTGGCGTGGGTGTTGCGGGAACACACGCAGCTGGTCGCCGAGTTATCGTGTGCGACCGCAGAGAGCGAGAGAGAGAGAGAGCCGTGTGGTCGCTGGCGTCGCTCGCAAACACCCTGTTGACGGTTTGCGGTCCGATTTAAGGGATGTAACGCGAATCAATGAGATCGCGACATTTCTAACCACCTTCTTCGACGTCGACATCCCACTCGCACGCCATTTCCACCCCTAGACAGTGGAATTTCGTCCATTTTGATCTAGAATTACCAGTGTCGCATATCTGAACCGTATGCTGCCATTTCGAACAATTTTATTTTATGGGCCTGGTTAAGTTACACCTTGTTATTTAAGTTTCTTCGAAAATTATTCGCACATTCATGAAATGCTATCAAAACAGTAAGAAAAAATTATAGATTTCAACTATCCAACACTGCGGTGCAGTTTTAATCGGATTTAATTAAAAATAGATTACAGTTTAATTAGAAAAAGTAGAATACCCAGGAAAAATATTACACAAACCGCGGAAAAATAGAGCAATAAGCTGTGTTTAATCTAAGTTTAATTAAATCACGGATTAACCGAATCATGAACAGGATATTACAGCGGTGCTGAGACTGCTGGGAGAGCCTGTAAGGTGATTAGGGAATATCGCATGCGTTGAAGGAGGTGGTTTCGAAACGAAGAAATATGAAATCGAGAGAATTCTTATATGAATATCGATGTATGTTTAACATTCCTGATTACTTCCTGATATTAAAAGTCGTGTGCTGAGAATACAATTACATGAAAATCGTTCCGCATATTCTTTTTATTCAAAGAATGCAAAATATGACGAAAGAGAAGAACCGTTCGGAATATTTCGTTTCCGTCGATTAACTAGCTCGATGCTCATATTTTCGAAATTCTCCCAATGCCGGCGAGCGATTAGCCTGCCAGAGCCACGCGTATTTTCCAATCTAGTTTTGCGATACGTATCTCAATTTCGATTTTCATGCCCTCGTAGAATCGGGGCACACCCACGGACACTTACATACACATAGACACACACACGTGCGTTGCATTCCGATCGGATCGAGTTTCTCAGTTGCAGCTATTGCCTGCAACAACGTTCCCATCGTTGTGTTACGAGTTTACAGTGGCATCCGGTGATGCGAGTATCTCATACAGACAAAGACACGTATCGGCGAATGCTGATTAACGCACCGTACACATTATGCTCAAACAAGGTGTCTCTATGTCTGGTATATTCCGATCTAATGCATCAGATCTCGATATCTGAACCGGTAAATCATGGATCACGCACACCAAGTGCGAAATTTCCATCGATAAAGTTGGATCACGGCAATTCTCCGTTAATCGATCGTGTAATCTCTGGTTACACTGACTAGTGGATTAATTGCATCATTGAACGACGACAACATAAGTTTCGGAACAATGCAGAGAGCTGCTGTTACAATTATCATGGAGTTCTACATTCTCGTAGGCTTGAGCACACTGCAAAGAAAAACAACATTTCACGAAGTTGTGCTGCAACGATTAAAGTTATCGCCCGTTCTACTCGCGCCTTAAGGAATGCACGCGGATTCAGTAGAATTTGCGGGCCTTCAGGTGTTTACAGTTTCCATTTATGAGCAAGGATGTTGGGAACAATTACGGCAGGAGTGCGCGAACTATAATGACCAACAGAGCACAAACACGCACACAGAGCCGATGTAAACGTGCATGAAGATAACAATGCTGCAGGAAAAAGTGTTATCAAAGCTCGGATCGTGAAGTATGTTTCACGGTAAACTTCGCGTCAGTTGATATTTCTGTTTCCGCGAAACTCGGTCAATTCCGCACTCGCGAATTTCCTTCTAATTAACGCGTTCGCTCGCGAAATCCGGATTCGCGGCCGACTGAGAGAATCGCGTGTGCCGCCGGAAACCGAGCTTGAAATAAAAAAAAAAGTTTTACCGTATGTTTCTCACAATTAAGACGTCCACGCCTTTGTCGTTAATTCGCACGCGTCGACGCCTTCCCTTTCCGGCGTCTTGGTCGGATCTAATTAGTCAAGCGAAAGTCACCGGGGGAAAACTTTTGGAAAGCGTTGCTTTCCCCGGCAACAAGCCCGAGGAAAAACCTCCGCGAAACCTTTCGACGGTACGGAACCGAACTTTCCCGCAATAACGAGGATCGGACGAACTTTTCGCCCGTACTTCCTCGCGATACAACTTAATTTCTGCGCGTGCGAGTCTCGGCGCGGAATTAGGCACGCCCCGACATAATGCTCTTTGTACATTTTCGCTAACCCGCCCGGGAAAAATAGAATCCAATTTTCGGAGGATTTCCTGCCCAGAAAACTATTGGTTTGAACAATAGAAGACAATCTAATATACTCTAATCTAGTAATTTGACAAAATATATATATATTCATACATATATATATATTTTTAATATATATATATTTATATTTTATATATATATTTATTTATTTATTTATTCATACATATATATATTTTTAATATATATATATATATTTATATTTTATATATATATTTATTTATATATATATTTTGTCAAATTACTAGATTAGAGTATATTAGATTGTCTTCTATTGTTCAAACCAATAGTTTTCTGGGCAGGAAATCCTCAGAAAATTGGATTCTATTTTTCCCGGGCGGGTTAGCAAAAATGTACAAAGAGCATTATATATACAGGGTGTCCCAAAATTCGTGTACTTCCCGGAAATGGGAGGTTCCTTGGGTCATTTGAAGCGACATTTTTCTTTACAAAAATGACGTCGGCGGCTTTGTTTAGGAGTTATTAACGAAAAACACGGACCAATCAGAGGGCGGCTATAGCGAACGGAGACCGACTCAGCGACAGGTCCCGCTTAGCGTGGCGGCGCCATT
>CM052339.1:12572318-12754594 GCA_028455595.1 Lasioglossum vierecki | reverse complement strand
TATATATATATTTATTTATATATATATTTTGTCAAATTACTAGATTAGAGTATATTAGATTGTCTTCTATTGTTCAAACCAATAGTTTTCTGAGCAGGAAATCCTCAGAAAATTGGATTCTATTTTTCCCGGGCGGGTTAGCAAAAATGCATCAAGAGCATTATGTTATATATATATATATATTATATAATACTCAATATAGAGTATTGAGCAGTTATCACCGAAAAACACGGACCAATCAGGGCGCTGCTACTGAAGTAGCCGTATTTTGATTGTTCCATATTTTTCGTCTACAACTCCTGTACGATGAGAACATTTTTGCAAAGGGAAAAGTTACTAGAAATTACGTCAGAAGTACTGTATATCCTAGTGATGATATTTAATTCTTAGAAAGTTACTGTCTAGCGACAAGTATTGTTCCGAGATATCGGTCATTTTTCAAGAAATTAATCAGCCGACTATAGTTGTCGAAGCAAGGCCGTGTAGGAGACAAGAGTATGTGTTCGATCTCTCAGTTGATACGATCCTGCTCAATGGCTCTCGAGTTCACGGGGCTGGCCTGTATTTCCTTCGAGACTCTTTTTCTCGTTCTCAAGCCCGCCCCCTTGTTCTACCCCCTCGCGAATTATTTATTTTTCTAGAAAGAAAGCTTCGTCGAACGAGGGAATCCCTATCGAGAAGGGAACGAGCTCATGACGCGATCGTTTTGATGATCGAACGGCGTCGAATCGACGTTTCTCGTGCACGCCACAAATATCGAAACAATAATAGAACCTCGGAATCTAGGGCTGCGCGATACGTTTGCCATAGTTGCTTGCCTCGCTCGTAAAAACTCTTCTCATCCTACCTTCTGTATATAGATACGTATACGTGTGTTTAGTGTATGACGTGCACACACGAGCAGCGTAGCACTGCCGAGAAAAACGTTTCCGCAAAATATTTGTTCGGCAAGTGACGTGTGTTCGTATCCGGCCAAAAATCTGCAAACTTAAAGCCAGCCCTAAATACCGTAGACAATGGCGTACGTGAGCCCTAGGCACCCGGGATATTTGTTGTGATATCAAAAGAATTTATAGACTTTTCAGCCAGCTGTAGCGATTCGATTGCTCTCGGACAAATAACACTTTTAAAAGCCCGATATAGTTGTTTCCTCTCGCAATTTCGACGAGACTCGAAGTGTATAAATTTCCATTATTTCTGAGCATCTAACTTTCGACAAAATGCGGATTGCACTATTTGACTGTTCATGTAACTGAAATTAACTCTCCGCAATGAAATGTTAAGCAGACCGAGGCTTTCATTAGGGTAGTAAAAATATCCAGGTTGGAAAACGAACGGCAGCTTCAATATTTTAAGTAGACGGTGCGCGAAATTTTTCATGCGTCCACAATTCTCACTCAACGGACTTATTTTTATATGAAACGTTTTTCAAAATTCAGTACGTATCAAAAGTTACAGCGGTTTTAATTGTGCGGGGAATGTTCATGCGTCGGCCATCTGCGGGTTGGGTGCACAATTTTGAAAAATGTTCCACGCAAAAATGGAACGCTCGGATAAAGACAATAAGTTGTCATCTCTTTCAAACAGTCGAATCTCGCCGGTCACGTATTGTAAAACAGGTATGGGACAATGAAGTTCGATACTAAAATTGTTATTACGCTGTGGAGAAATTTTCGAACATTAGCTCGTAACACGTGTGATAAAACATTCTGTATGTATTCAAAAATTGTCCATTAAATCATCCTTAGTGAACGTACGCGTGCGATAATGGCTCGAAATTATTGCCCGTAGCAATTATTAATTATTAGGTCTGCTGGAAAATTCCATTCATTTTACCTTTACTGTATTGCGAAAAATCGTTTTTTATTCACCACCTCGTATTTTACAGAAATTGCAAAGCAGTAGTAAAGAAATAAAGAACTTGTGTTTAAAATTACATTTATCACTTTGTTAAATTGATATAGAGCAGGAGGAAATCATTTTCTTGCTGGAAATAAAACTCAATTTTTTGAGTTTTTAACATGGAAACTCGATTCTAATAAACAGTAAAAATTATTAAATGTGATCGTAATACATTGCTGAACAATTTTTCATCTTTTACATACGTAGATCTGATTTTAAAAAACAGTAGAAAATGTAATGAAAAATGGGTGAAAAATCTGTGACGAGCGGGTCTGACTAGTGCAGTAATATCCTCTGTCAGGGATCCATCAAATTCGACGGAAGCAGCGAAATTAGTGGGCCGATCGTTCTACGCGTTGAATCAGGGCGCGCAGGCTATCGGTTCTCCGGTAAGTTTCGCCGATAATCAGATCAGAAGCTCGTTAACCATTGAAAACTCTTGACACGCCGATAATGTCTCGCGATTCGATCGAGTTCCCCAGACCCCTTCGAAACCTTCTTCTTTCTCCACCCACGCCCGTCGATCGTTCCCATTTTCTATAGATTTTTTTCGGCCGTGATTTTTCAACTTTCCCGTCTTGGCCGCCGCCGCCGCCGCCTGTAATTAAGGGTAACCAAACTCGAGCAAGTTTCTGACGGCCCTTTGTCGAGAATAATGCGGACCGGAGTACCGTGGTGTGGGTGGCCACTCTAAATTGATTCTTCGTGACGTATTCGAGCCCCACGCCCGCGCCCGAGCGTAATCGCCTGCGTTCCGCGAGCGGAACGGGCGGGGCCCTTCGCGGAAACTTGCGAAAAGCTTTTCTGCCAATGTCGAGACGGATAGTTGTCGAGTTTCTCGTCAAGTATTATGGATGTGATGGCGGCACGTACTCTGGCTGCCTCTAACTGCGGAACTTCCAGCTCCGTCTTCATTCAGGACCAAATTATTAGATTAGGATTAGCGAATACTTCTGCTCCCATTACTCTTCGCATTTCCGGACTTGCCGCTTTCTTGGATGAATTTAGGTTCTCAAAATACTTCTTCCTGGAACAGAGACTAAGATAAGAATTGTTACCATGCTATTTCAGTTCCAAGTGTTCTAATCAATAAAACAGAGTATCCTGTAATAGTCGATTCTTTTGATCCACTCGGTACAATTTCATTTCATCCGTTCACCATTCATAAGTTCTCAAAATACCTCTTAATGGAACAGATTCTCTAAGATAGGCAAAATATTATTTTATTTAAAAATTGTTACTGTGCTGTTTCAATTTCAACTATTTTAATTAATAAAACAGAATATCATGTTGATTCCCTTGAGCCACTCGCTACAATTTCATTTGGTCTGATACTCTTTTCTTACTGGACCAGTCAAGAGGATAAAGTATTCTCTGATATAACCAGAAAATTCTACAAAAATTCTGAAACCTTCAAAAAGAGATAGAAGTAGAAGATGTAAATCTCGTTCACATGGTAGACTTGATCAATACGACCTCGGTGAACACTATGCGCAAGCAAAATCCCGAGTTTCACGAGAAGATTG
This sequence comes from Lasioglossum vierecki, assembly GCA_028455595.1. Classification (NCBI taxonomy): domain Eukaryota; kingdom Metazoa; phylum Arthropoda; class Insecta; order Hymenoptera; family Halictidae; genus Lasioglossum; species Lasioglossum vierecki. The sequence continues at coordinate 12,751,166 of CM052339.1, read as the reverse complement.
TTGATCTTTATGCGTTGAAAGCAAACTGCCGAGTGGAATCTGGGGGAGTAAACATTTTTACAAAATCGATCATTTAATACACTTGATCGTCGCACAAAAACATTTTGAACTATCGAATACGAATTATACTAAAGTTAGATGCCAAAAAATTCAGCATGCCAGTGCTCGCAGAAAACAAGACATCGAAAAATCTGTAATTTTCTCAAGTTCCACGACGCATGACAATTTCTCGGGTATCGCGAAATCATGCTGGCGCCAGGATTCGCCTCTTCGGAAAACAATCGCGGTTGTCGCGTCTCACGTTCGTGCTACGTTACACCGCTGTATTTAGTGGAAAGGCGTGAATCGCCTGGAAATAGGGTTGGGGGGGGGGACGGAGGGGAAACAAATGATCGCGATGCCGGGCATTCGTATTAACTGGCAATAATTTGTTGCGCCGTGAATTATGCATGATTCCGCGCCCCGATAGATTATACAATGTGTCGTGGTAGGGGCTATGGATCTCTCTTTCTCTCCTCATCGCGGTAAAACTCGCGAGGATATAATTTTACCGACTGTATCCACGGCTATTATCGAGCATTAATTAGCCGGCCACTGAAATTTTATCGTACACGCGCGAGTAACAACGCCGCGCGATCGCTCCGCCTATTATTGTTCCATTAACGGTTTCGCAACACACAACCTCTGGAATCAGTAGGGGATTTTAATCCGGCCGGCTCGCATACTTTGGATTATTTAGCGCCGCGACGTCCGGTTTGTAAACTGTTCGCCACGGAATTTCATAATGAGGGTGAGCCATCCCTGTAGAATTCACCTAACGATCGCGCGCTACCCGTTTTCGGGACGTTTTGTGGGTCAAATACCAAGTGGCTGCGGGACGAAATTATTTTTTAGCGATGCGAACATCAACATGATTATTTTCCTCTTGTACTTCACAATTTCATAAATATGACAGGGATAGTCTGAGCGATCATATGGATGGTTAGTGACCGCTATGAGCATCCTGTAATCATAGACACGATCAGTGACCAAGGCAAAAACCTTAAGAAGCATCTGTGGAACCACAGGGATGATCACTGATCTGAACATCTCAGCACAGTGGAGAGATAAAGTATCAAGCATTAGTGCACCGAGAACGGATATCTAATTACTGTTTGGGCGGACCTTCCACTAAATTCTTTCTAAACCTAATAAAGAGGCTAGAACGCGTTTCGCCGAAATTACCTCAATTCCTTAGGCGAGTGCGGGGATTGGTGGACGGTTGTATAGCGGAAAAGGAGGCCGCTCGTAAGAAAAGTCTCGGCCCTGTTAAGGAGTAAAGTTTCTCCCGGGGTCCGGGTTTTCGTCGTTGGCGTGGCAGTACTCGAGGGTGCACTGGCCGAGAAGGAGAAGGAAAGGCGGCATGGCGACGGCAACTGTAAAATGAAGGTCTAAGTAGGCGGCGGAAACTTAAGCTTCGCCACATGTGCGAGTGTGTCCCGGGGAAGCATGTGGCCCCCGCAGAGCCCGGACCCGGGAGAAGTAATCCGGACTGCCGTTTGCAGCCACGAAAACTAACTACGTGAAGCGAATTATTATCAGACCGCGGAACGGAGCTTTAAGGTACTATCAGCCTCTTTGCTCGGGACTCCGGCAGACTGCGGGAGAGACTCCGGCAGACTCCAGGAAACTGTTCGCGGACCGGTTCCCGTGAATTCAACCAGTCCACCGGCAGCTTTCGCGACTCGATTCCCTTCAAAGAACCACGCCAGAAAGAGAGAGAGAGAGAACCTTGCTCGTGTGCTACTCCAATTACATCGGCAAGACGGAACGCACCCGACGATCGTGTAGGAAAAAATTGGGCTGCCGCCTTTTAGATCTCTTCCACATCGTGGAATACTGCGGCGAGATTTTAATTGCCGAGAGTCCGACACACACACACATACACGTCAACTTCGACACGGTCTGCTTCGAGCACATAATCTACCGTAGACTTCTTAACCGCGGAGTCGCGAATATTGTTTGGCTTACGTCTTCACGCTTAGCCTGCTCCACTGAAACCAAACTCGCCGTCAGCTTCTTCCTGTGAATAGGAAACGACCAGATGCACTCGTTGAGGATTATTCAGGAGTGATCACTTTATTTTTGGGGAGACTTATTTTAGTTTGTTTCGGGTTTAATTTAGACGTTAAAAGGCGTTTCGATGGTGGGTGTGGGTTGATACGAAAATGGAGCTGTCTGTGGCAGTGTCTGGACCATATCCGAGAAAAAATTGGCTAGGACAGGGCGTCACCGTTGTAACGGATCGTTGCGAGGTTACAGGAGTTACATGCGGCGCACGAAGCGGGTCGGGGTTCCTCCTTCAAATCCGGGTCGTCCCTGGTATTTGTCACGAAGCTGCGGAATTCCTGACGAAGCGTACGCTGATCCAGTCTGCGAGACTCTGGCACGTACCACGTATAAAGTCTCTGGTAAAAGTTCGAAATAACTGGCACATTCACTGGAGGTCGACGCACCCCTTGCGAAATTAGACTATGGCAGTAAATTTTACAAATCGGTCATATTCAATTAATCGATCCTCTGCATCTTCTAACCGTTTCACTACAATGTACGAAATGTCTCGTTTCCACGATGTCGAAGAAACGATGCTCGTCTACGGTAGCGAAAGAGCTGATCCGAACGCGAATGTATCAAATACAATTAAATTAATTTTTTGTCTAATCAAGTTCGCTGTATTCGAAGGCAGGCGGTCCATTAGAGCCGAAAAACTCCAGACGACTCATGAATAACGTAATCGCCATGTAACGATCGTCCGCGACGTAGCTGCGATTAGTTTTGCATCACACGGCCGGTAAACTTGCATCAACGCGCTTTAGTATTCCATAGGAAATTCGTTGGAAGTTCGTGGCGACTGCGGACCCCCGAAGCCGCCGCTACAATATTTACGAACTTCCAAACTCGAGCCGTACTGTTCGCGTTCATTTTTTAAAGTTAAAGGACGGAAGTCCTGTAATCCGGTATGAACTATACCATTCCGTGAGATTCCGCGACAGGGCGTAATTAATGTGCACGGGAAGGAAACCATCTTACGAGAATTTATGAAAGCTCGTACAGCAATTACGATGCATCATTCTCTAATGCACTCCGTGAATGCGATCGTCACGATTGTTGCACACTTGAATTTGCGGGTGCATCTTGGTGGAACTATAATTTCCCGGAAACATTTTCACGAATGACTCTGTCAGCTTGTAGAACGTAGAACGATAATTGGAAATTGATTATTTTTCTTGAAAATGATAATTAATAAATGTATACTGCTACATTGAAAATAAAAATATTCTTTACCGTTCTTATTACTGTTCTGAGATCGCAGATTCATTTTTCACAACGAACAACAAGTTCATTGTGCTGATAACTCATTGATAATACAACAATCTTCAAATTCGGATAGTTTTACTATTATACGACAGCTTCAAGTGAACCTGTGAACATAGACGATCGAGTTGCAGATTGTAAGAGTGAGGATGCAATGGAGAGCACAGCGATACGTACGCAGAGAACTGCTTTGTAATACATAGTTACACCAACATGATACACGTAATATGATAACCAGTTCCCATCATAGGGCGATGATTATGAAAGTTTTAACTATCGTTCAGCTCACGAGCACCGGCAACAGATTGAATTTACCGAACTGGCTTTCTCGTTGGCACCGGAATTAAAACGGACTCTGTTTTAAGTGCAGTCGAGTCGCCGGAACGTTGTTCCCCGTTCGCGACAATTTAAGAGAGTATGCGAATAAAATCAAAAGTTGTTTAGAATACGTCGCGACGTCGTGTTGCTGGATGGATTAAATGAATATTATGGGAAGTATTTTGGAGACGAGACGTCTTCCATGTCTGTGAATAATTGTGAAAATAAAAATATTTTACCTGGATTGCAAAAAGCTCGAATGAAATTTATTTTCTATCTTAAATTGTTTAATAGATTGAAAATAGCATGACAGTATCTTTAAATTCGTTTAATGTTTTCCTGTCATAAATTACACTTACTCGTTTTTCTCATAAATACATAAAATCCGCTGTCTATTAGTCAATGAGTTTCCGAATTGATTCGTACCTCTTTCCTTTTTACATTATCTTACGGAATCTGCGAACGTGATATCAAAGCGCTTCGTGCAAAATACACAGGATCGTCGGAGGTGACTCGGCAGAACGCGGAATTCGATTTCATTGGGCTAATTAATATTCGCCGGACGGAGCGTGCAATCAATTGAGCCGGACCCATACTTTCGGTCGATATCGTGCACGCCATTGATGCGCCGTTCATTGAGATTTTATCTCCGCTATCGGATCGGACGCGCCGGTTACCGTTTACTGGGCAGAACGGGCTCAAAAGGTTGAATAAGCTTGAATAACGTCTCGGGATCCCATAAAGTTCACGGGGGTGGACCCATACAACCGTTTCTCTCTTTCTCCCTTTCTCCGTGGCCTCTTCCAGCAACGTATCCCGTGCCCTTATAAATACCGACCAAGAAGTTTCTGCCGGCTTTATAAGAACACGGGAAATGATAGCGCACACGCGCTCGAAATGTGCGGCTCGTTGGTAAGAAGTACGCGGCGATAAATCCAGAGCGTGACCTGAGCCACTGGCTTTCCCGCAGCGTTTTGGTCTGGTTGCGCTGCAGCTAGCCCGGCCACCGCTGAGAAGCGAAATATTACCTTGTTTCCGCGAAGAAGGATAACCGCGAACAACCTTATGACGGATAAACTACCTTCGACGGAACCGTGACCACCGTTCCATACGGCTTCCCTAGGCAAACACCGCCTCTGCCTCGAATTACTTCGAAAGCAATCGTAACTCGTCCTATCTTAAGCGCAAAACTTGCGTTTTATTACTTTTCCCACCTCCGGTGTCGCCGACCACCGAGGAATAAATTTTTGATAAGAGCTGCACAGCAGTGACCAATGTCCGAATTATCACGATCGCAATGAATAAATATTGGCTCATCTAATAACAATGTAAGAATCATGACGCTTTGTTTCAGCGAATTGAAAGCGGCACGAACCACAAAACCAGCGTTTCCTACCGGAAACGATTATAAAATAACCAGTCTGCATTCCGGTTATTCTTATCATCGCAACATCCGTTTTGTAGCTCGATATTCGAAAAAGAAGCACGCAAAAGCAAACTCGGCAGCGAGGCTGTGCACGAGAAACACGAGACTCGAGCGACAGGGGAAGAATACCGGGCGAATATTCGAACCGGTGATATTCCAAGTATGCTTTGAGTATCAATTTCGCTCCGGTCCTGTTACATCCGTGAATCGTAATTCCGCCATTAAACCGGGAATAATCGTGAGCCAGGCTAAAGCCACGGTAAGCACCAAGGACCGATCGAATCCCTTTGAAAGACCTCCGAGATTGGACGAATGCGGCGAAATAGATATCTCGCGGCGTTTAGGTAGCATGCATCCGCCCCACCCCCTCGCAGCGGCTATACTATTTCCGCCAAAGTATATTCTCACATGGCTTTCGTGAACTCCGCCGAGATAACGATACTTGATAAACTAATTACGCGTGCGAGTCTCGTCTCTTCTCGCGACAGTAAATCCGATGTTAAGTCTCGAAACGAAGTTCCCCGTTTGCTCTTCGCAGTTACGAAATAATGCTTGCTGAACAATGCTTTTTGCGTGCGCCACAGCAAAATGCACACGCTGCCTCGTTAACTCTGCGCTAACAATTAAAAATGATTTCGTCTGCAGCTATCGGTTAATTATTACGTGGACGAAAATAGAGGTCGTGGGGGAGACGCGGAGGATCCGGTCGGAATTGGAAAGAAGTAGACTACAGGGCGTACACATGGGTGGCTCGGATGAGAAAAGGGGTTGAGAGCTGCAGAGGGGCTGGTTGTTGCGAGGGGTTAGGTCGCATGGCTGTCGGAGGGAGTCGCGAAATCTAATGGCAGACGGTGAGAAATTAAAAATGCCCGGTGGGCTCGCGCGTAAATAATCCTGGGGAATGTTTTGTACGCCGCGAGAGTGATTCCGCGATGTTTCGGTTCCCGGCAAATGAAGAGAAAAGACCTCCATTCGAGAGCGAGGAGAATGGTTGTGTTTGCAGGCTCGTTTCACGCGAGCGAACCCAACGTCGCATATTCTAATCGCCGAAGTAACCCAGCCGATGATGGTACCCGTATTTTCGCGGTTCGAATCTGGTCCTACAACCCCCTGCAGTCCTAGTACAATCACTATCAATTTCTATCCTTTCTTCTATCCCAGAAATTCATTTACCTGATTTCGTCCATCGGTCAATTTGTCTAGAAAATTGTTGCTTACCAAATATATTTATAAGACAATTATTATTGTTTAGGATGGTAGTAAACGAAAATGTGTTTCTCTGTAAACAAAGAGAATTTTGTCTTTATTCGTTATTTGACAACAATTAAAGTTCACTATTCTCACTTCTCTGCCTACACTACTAATTTTGTTTATTAATTAACTTCCCGATTTTATAGGGAAGTTACTGTAATGACCCCGAAAATCGAAAATCGATTTTTTAGCAGATGTCCACGTTTCATGGTTATTGGAGTCATTTTAGACTATTTTTATGAAAATGTGTGTGTGTGTGTGTGTGTGCGTGTATGTCCGTTTCTATGGTATCAAATTTTTCGTTAACGTTTTCGGAAAAAGTAACAATGCGATCAGAATGATGAATGATGCAATCGATGTGCTCCGCTGTAACTTAGAGCTGATTAAATTTTGGTCTACTTTGGTCCAGTAGTTTTTTAATTTTTTTCGAAAGAAGTTCACTCAACAATGTAATTTATACGAGAGGACGGAAGTTTTCCACCGAAGAAACAAAATTCTAATTTTTTTTTTCATTTTTTTCATTTTTTAAAATTTATGCAACTAATGCTAATGTTACCGCTTACAATAATTATCCCAATGCAAGAGTGAATTTCATCTCTACTCTCGAGAATACCTTTTCAAAGAATATCGATGAAAGTACAGAAAAAAATTTATATTACATTCTTTGAAAAAACAATCAGTTCGAAACGAATTATTAACTCAGATTAAATTGAAAATTAATATAAAATATATGATAATTATTAATAACATTGATGTTGAAGACGGATTGGTTAATGGTGCACACATGCAGAATATTAAAATTTATTACTTTTCAAGAAAATACTAAAATTTCGTCTATATTGTGGTTAGATTTTCAATTTGCCAGAGTAGGAGTGAAAGTAAGAACTCGTTATCGTGATTATAGGAAAAATGTAAATATTAATCAAAATTTAACACCAATAATAAAAATATCGAATCAAGTAAATATGTCGAGTGAGGAAAAATATCAAATCGCACGTAGTCAATTTCCAGTGGTTCCTGCTGAAGCGATTACAATTTATAAACGTCAGGGACAAACATACGAGAAAGTATGTTTGAATTTTAAAACATCAGAAAAACGTACCTTACAAATGTTGTATGTAGCACTGAGCAGAGTTTCAAAATTGAGCGGTTTATATATTTTGGGACAATTTAAATTAACAGTATCGAAGAAAACCAAGATCAATACTGCAAACCCGGATAGTGAGGAGTTGTATCGTTTGCGATAAACTAATTAAGATAATATATTTTGCAACATTAGTATGCTATAACAAGGAACCAAACGAGCAACGAGCATACGATGTTGGTTCAATGCGATGCCACATAGCATATATTTTGATAAGTAAAAAACTATTGAATTTCCCTGAAAACGTATAATCTTCTTAAAACGTACACTTTATTTTTTTGTCTTCTTGAAAAATTCAGAAGACTACATACGTCATGTGGTTGTTCATGACGGAGGGATTCCCTTTAATTTTTAGCATTTCCTACAAAACGTACACTAAATAAATAATGATAATAATATATAGAAACTAAAGAATCGGGAAGTTCTATGTGTGGCTCGTGGAGAGTCACACACAAAATAAAAAACATTAATAGATGCAGGCCGTACTAGCCATGCGTACCACTAACCCTCTCGCGAGCTCGCAAAGCGAGCGAGCTACAACAACCCCACCCGCGAAAATCGCGAAGCGAGCTAGCAACACACCCCCCCTATTTTTATTTTTGTATTTTTATACGTTTATTCAATTGCGTAATCCTTATCTCCCTCTCTTCAGTTCTCCTCCTAATCGTCGCTCTATCTATCGGTAATTAAATTAAAGACGTTCGGAGCATGAGAAGCGCGGCATATTCGAACCTAAAGAAAGTTTACTTTCTTTACATATTTATTTAGATTCTACTATAATTCCCTCATATTATAGTTTTCCGTAAAAGCTTCAGTATTGTTCAATGAATTGTGTAATAAAGAACCAGCAACTTGAGCATTCCATCCACGGAATGCTTAACAGAGGAGGAAGATCGATCATGCTGCGAATGCATAAAATCCGCAGTCTGTCAATAAGTAATTAGAACGACGCGTCCCAGTTTCTACGAGATCGTCGTCTGCCGTTCATTCCGTCGGCCTCGAGAATTAATTCGAGCGAGAGCCGACGCGCAATAGTTATCGAGGGGTCCCCGAAACTCTATTACGTCTTCGAATGGGATCGGAAAAGTAGGCGTTTTCGCGGCTCGCCGTTCAAGTGAACGAGAAGTATCACGGTTGTCGCGTGGGGGGATTCTCATTTCCTCCCGACCGCAGCCTCTCGATAATAATTCGGCGAGGAATTCTTGCTCTCGGCGAACAGTCGAGCGCAAATATTGACCGTCTCCGAAGGGGCTGTGGACGCAGCCAGAGAGAAGAGTCTCACCCCATCCACACGATGACGAAAGTCGCTTACCTTTTCGCCTTATCGGGAATTAACGAAAGGAGAACTCGGCTCTCGTTTACCTCCTGCAGTCGATCAACGCTTCCTCCGTCGTGTTAATGCCTCGCAGAAAACTTGTCTTTCATTTCCAGCTCGAGCGAGTTGCGAGAGAATCTACCTAACACTCGTTCAATTTAATTCGGTTTGTCCAGCCTGACTTCCACGACGATGGAATTCTTCTGGATTGGTCGACATGTCACTTCTCACTTCCTGTCAATTCTATGGATTGCTTTAAATCATCTTCGCCTCTGCCAATCTTTGTGGTCAATTAGTTGAATGTTATGGTGGAGATTTTATAACAACATTTTCTCGGAACGTTTTCTACATTTTTCAACGATTTAATTCAAGGAAAGAAAATGTAGAAAATGGTTCATTCTTGATTTTATGCAGATTTAATTTCAATCTATTCAGGGTAGGTACGAAGATTTGAATGAAAAATAGAAATTGTACGCGGGGACCAAGTAGCAATTAATTTTTGTAAATGCTGTCCGATATGATCGATTCGCAGATGATGGAACGGTGGCTTAATTTAATGGAACGGCGGTAAATTTATTTTTATAGTCGATTTCCAACGAGATCGTTCGTTTACCGAGCGCAGACATTATCCGAGGGTTCGCGACGCGACGTCCTCGCAAGAATAAGCGACGGTGGTCGGTGGTGCTGGCCGCATAAATTCTTCTATCCAGGAAATTGATGTTTTTCCTTCGATCGTACCTTCATCTTCCTGTCGACCGTTGAACACAGATATGCTAATAGTGCTAGCGGCGGCCAGGTTCGCTTTCACCGGCCCGAAGTTAAATCTCATCGGACCGTATGTATGCTCGAGTGAACGTTCACCTCGTTGGGGGATTAAAGAGTGGAGCATTAACGTTCGGCCAGAAATAAATAACGCGAGCTGAGCATCCCGCGCTGTAGACTCCGTGCATCGAATGTTAAATCCCTAACGATTCGATTCGCTGGGCTCAGCTTTAAATTGAAGTGCAATATCAGAATGTTTATTCCATTGCGAGATAACTTTGTCGAATTTATCTCCCCCGTTTTATTTTTAACGATATATTCGACTCTCGACGAATTAGTATATTGGATAGTACTATGTTTTGATTGTATTCAGTTAGCGTCACCTGCCCGATGCACAGTGGGGTCGCGACTCCGAAAACTTGACAGAACTATGAAAATTTAAGAATTTTAATTTGTTTTTTTTGTCTGCGGCTTCATTACCAATGAAGTAACGATAAGAATGAAGTCGCAGACAAAGTTGAAAATGAAAATTCTTAAATTTTCATAGTTCGAGTGAATTATTTCTGTTATCATTTTTTGGATACATTCGATTACAGTAGTGGTGCTATTGTGAGTAAAGATAAATTGTTTCAATTACCAGGAAAACGAAGTTGTTATCGGTTGCTACTGCAAAATAGTGGCGTTCCTGGTGCGTTTAAGGAACCGTGAGAACGACTACCGCGAAGGTACCATGGAATCAGCATGAGCTCGGCTATGCCGCGACCTTCGTCGGGAAAGAATTTAGTCTGCGCGATACCGTTCGGAAAGTTGAGCCGCGGAAAGTTCTGAAGAACATTGGCGAAGGTAAGGGGATCTCGTGTATCAGTGGCGAAACGACTGACAGGGGGTATCGTGATCGACACGTACGAGGTGGAGGGCCTTGAAGTTCGGTTAAAGCACGATTATAGAGCGCGGCGTCGCTCGTCGAGATATCTCAATGTGTTGCGAGGGTACGTGACTCAACTCACATTAGTCTTATCTGGTCCGGGCGAGACGGCGAAGTTGCCAGGACCTAAATCGTGTCGGGGAAACTAGAGGATCAGGAGTTGATGCGCACTCGAGTTTGAAATCGGCTTGCATTAATATTACGAAGATAATACGGTGTCCGCGAACTAGGAGAGTCTCCGTTTGCTCGCGGAATCGCGTGTTCACGCTCGAACGGAGTTATCGAATATCTACTGGGAAAAAGATACGAGCATACGAAACCCTGTCGCCGACAGAGACACGGGACTGTATCGAAATAATTCACTCGTTAAATATTCCGAACGGCAGCCGAACAACTTTTGATCCTATCAACGGCTCTGCTCTTCCGCGAAAATGCCAACCGCGATGCTTCTGCTTCGCTCTCGCTGCGCTCTCGATGCTTTATGATCTCGAGCTCGTAATTGAAGGGTCTGCGGCGGTACAGAGAGACAGCTACACTCTTTGTACGTTCTTTATTCGGTATCTTGCTTCGTTCGGAACAGTGTTATCTTCCACTTTGTACGAGAAAAAGCTCGTCTCCGGCAATAGCCACGGTGATTTTATCATTGGAATAGCACAGAGTGCAACGAAAATCTGCAACCTGCCGCCTGCTGATTCTGCGTGGAAAAACAAATCCGGAAAAGGGAATAACGTTTTTCCGTTTGACGCCTCGTTTTCCGGAAAATCGAGTTCAAAGTCCATCGGTCTCGCGCGATTCGGTATATGCAGCAAGTGAATTTTCAAACTCGTTTACTGGAAAACGAAACGTCGAACGACAAAATCGTTCCTTTTTTCTCGACTTATATTGACATCGGGTGATTTTTCAAAAATTCTGTAAACCCGACGATCGATGCAATTGGCTCGATCATTCATAGTAATCTCCGCTTAAATCAACAAACTTTGCGTACAAATATAAAGCAGAACCGTGGACGGAACTATGCCAAACTTCTCTTAAAAGAAAGGGAGCGATAGGACGAGAGAACGAGAGGGATTTTCGACCGATTGATCCAGCAGAGGGATCCGTTAGCATCGAATCTGTTTAAACTTGGTAAAACGATTCCATTGTTGCACCGTCGTCTTGCATCGCGAGCCCGGGATTGTTTAAATAGTTCCACCGATTCGAGAACGGGATGATCCTGTTTTTCAGTCGGCGAGGATTCGACGAGAGTAGTCGGCGAGTTTCTATTGTTACAGTGTGTTCGTGCTGGTACATCGGTTCTCTTGCTTTCGGGAGGGAACGAGGCGTTCGACCGGTTAAAAGTGTCGGCCATAAATCATGAATCCGCGCAATGAAAACGAAATAATTGGACGAGCGTGGATTGATGATGATTCGCCGTATATCCATGCTAGGCGAGAGAGATGGAAAGAGAGAGAGAGAGAGAGCTGCTACAATTTCAATGTTGCGCCGATTCATTGTGCTCGGTGATAAATCGCTTCGCATTGGAAATTTTCAACGGCTCGTTCGCAAAACTGCTGATCCCAGACTCGCGAATTCTCTATTTTATAGATAAAGGAAGAGAGCAATGGGATTGCAAAATGCCCACGGCGAAATTCGTTCACGTGTTTGTTTCTATTGTGGACTTGTCGTTGTTTCAACGAGCGCTCGTCACTTTTGGATCTGACCGCGGACTTTTGAGCTACCGATCGAAATACAGTTAGTTTTTCCATTTTTATTTGATACAAAATAGAAGATTTTTCTCAAGGCCGATTTCGGGAAAATGGATGAAAGTGGCGGATTATGCAGAGAATTATAAATTCTCCTGAGAAGTGGATTTCCCAAAGAAATGTCTGAAACATGCTCCATGAATACACATGTCGCGGCTCGTTACTCACAAGTACGCGAAACGGATGCTCGACAAGTCTGCCAGTCGGCGTCTTACGGTGCACTTAACCATGTAAGTGCACCGCATTGTGCAACCGGGGTCCTCGGGTTCGCGGGAAAGCAGCGAAACGCAGTAGTTTCTTCGACTGTTCTCTCCGGCGTCTCTCAAATTCGCGCGACTTGTTTCCAAACATACCGAAATGAGTTCTCTGTATCGCATTTATCCTCGCGAAATACCTGGAAAACAGAGTGTCCCGAATCAGAGGGAGAAGAGTTAATTAGGATTCAACGAACGAAATTTAGCAAACGAGAACGAACACGCTAATAAGCAAATTGCTTCCGTAGCCAGCGGTCTCGTTAACGACTGTTGGTCGATTAACTGAATCGTCAGTCTCGATCGCTCTTTTACGTATTCTACGTGCGTGAATATGCGTGCACGTTGCCGGAAGAAGATTTCATTCCACTGTACCCTGTAGACATTGGGAACGCGAGTTTATTCTACCAATAAAAATAACAAGATTACATTTTTCTGAACTTTATGTGTTTCATATTATAATATTTACGCCATTAAATACTATTAAATCAGCATCTCTGGAAATATTCCGTGTGCCATTTAATACTGTAGTGCCCAAGGTGGTTCGGAATCCACTTTAATAAACTGTAGATTCCGTCGCGAAGTAATCCTAGCAAAGAGTTGAAAGCGACTTTTTTACGACGAGATTAAAGCATCTTTTTAGATTCGCTAATTATGAAATAAAAAATCTGGAACTGTAGTACGTTCAGTATTGATTAGAGAAACATCAAAATGTGTTGATAGTAGGGGTGTGCGGGTTGCCCGAAAATCGGGTTCGAGTCGGGCTCAGACTTTCGGACGGGCTTGATTTGGGTGCCTGAAACTTCATGCCGTATCGGGAGGCCCGAGAGTTTCGGGCTGCCGAAGAGAGTGACTCAACTTCGTCGGACGCGTTCGGAAATGATCGGATAAATTCGATAGAGCGAGTTATCACAATACCCGATGTTAACCCCTTAACCTACGATTTACGTTCGAGAACTTTGGGCCGGAAACGTGACGAAGAAACGTAAACAAGTTCGCGCAACCCGTAATATTTACGTTAGGCCCGATCATCGTACACGGGCTATGCCCGTAATATTTACGTTTGGCACAATCATCGTACACGGGCTATGCCCGTAGTTGTAGGTTAAGGGGTTAAGAATCAATCGTTTAAAGTTCAGTTCAGGGATATATGTGTTGCAAATAAATAACTCAGTTTTAGTTTCAACCAGAATGGCCTTCCGTTGTGCGAGGTAGCTGTGAGAAATGTAAAAGGCGAGTTATGTGTGTGTATGTGTCGGTCCAAATTTTGTAATAAATTGTAAGCGTGTTTGTGGTAGCGATGCGATGCGATACGATAATATTGTAAACTTGCGTCCGAATATAGAATAACAAGAATATTAATCGGTATATGTATAGAGTGATTTATGGGCATAAGGCGTAAAAGTAAGAAAACCCGTCGGCATCGCGTATTGTATGAGGACCACCGCATGGTCGGATACTCATTGAGAAGGCTACGGGTAAGGTCGTTATTGACAACAACCTAGGCCCGGTAGACCAGGAGGGGGTGTGACCACCTCCTCCGAAATCAGGTCCACAAGTACGGGGCCGTCAGGCCAGGCGAAGCCGGCGAGAGGAGGGCCAGCCGAAAATACCCCCATTACTGAGAGAGGAAGTAGTGGGGCAGGATTTATATAATGGACTGTATGGACTGTGCGTGCGTTAGAATAATCTGTAATCGTTTTAGAGTTCGGACTTGCGTTCGAGAACCATTTGTATCGATTCGGATTGTGAGTAAACTGTTTGTAACACCCGATAACTTCTGGACAAGAACATAACTACAACAACTCTGCGTTCTTATGAAGTAGATAATGGTAATAAATGTAATAATGGTATTCTTCCATAACTTATAACGTGATTTTTAACAGTTATACAACTTACTTAATACCTACAAATACGTTACAACATATAATATGCAAGTTCAGTCGTAACAAATTCATTAGAATGCCAAAAATACTCTACTTTAAATTTTTTACGTGTAACGTGCATTATTTCAAAATTTAATAGAAATAAAGATTATGCACAAGTTTTCCAAATATAACTACTGTAATATTTTTCGTTAATTTTCGATCGCGATTTATCTTAACGATACTATTATTTATTTGTGGCGCGCTGGTTCGATCATTTATGACAATTGGAAAAGAAAAGGAAGGAAGGTGTTTCGTCCTAGATCCACTAGAGGACTCATCAGTAAGGCTATCTAGCGGGCCTTGCCTTATACACGGGATGCTAGAAGGCAATTTGGAAAACGTATTTATACTGAAAGGTGACATATCAGTAACTAGCGAGAAAGGATTCCAGACTGTTTTGTCCACCTTGAGGACGGTGTTCGAACTAATCGTTCAAACATATTTTGTCTACCTTTGGGACGGTGTCACAGAACTAATTTCTTTCTCGAACTTGTAAGTTTATTCGCCTGTAACTACTGTAACTATAAAAAGCCAAGTATATTAAAAATTAAGATACAAGTTATGGAAGAATACTATTATTACATTTATTACCATTATCTATTTCGTAAGAACGCAGAGTTGTTCTAGTTGTGTTCTCGCCGAGAAGTTCTCGGGTATCGCGATAACTGGCTCGCCCGAACTTGTCCGATCATTTCCGAAGTATCAGGCACCTGAATCAAGCCCGCCCGACAGTCTGCGGCTCGGCCTGACGATTCGGGCGGCCCGCACACCCCTAGTTGGCAGAAATTTCATAAAATATTTTCAACACTGATAAACGTTGTAGCAAAAAACAAGCGAACGGAAAGAATTGAAGAGGACAGGCTTCGATTTTGGGATTACGGGGAGAACTATAAATGACGATCGTCGGGAGGGCGGTCCATGGACTGGATGGCAGAGGCAGGTGGTCCGATAGGCTCCGCATTCGATTGCATAATAAGCATCATGTGCAGGAAGCAGCATCGAGTTTCGCGGGTTCCACGAATGCCAGGCGCAAGCACCGTATCGGAAACCTGGAGGAAGCGCGGCCACTCACGGCCGTTGGGATTCATTTCGCATGGAAATGGGATACCGGGTGTCCAGACCGTACCATTGACAGTCAGCTTACGATGGTCCCGGCCGCCCACACCGACCGCCACCTGCTAACAACGAGGAGGAACCGACTGACCGTATGCGGACTGTACATAGTGGACGTTCAAATACTGTTACTGACAGCTTCCGGCCCGTCATATCCATAATTAGATATTAATTCCGGCGTTGAATAATCTTTGTAGGGACGGACGTGTTTCGATAGCAGTGATCACCGACAGGCCTGTATCCTGCGGTTTACATGGGAATGCGTCCTGTATACGGAACCCTCCGATGTTCATTAAATACTGCTTTAAGGCGAGAGCTTAACATTCGATATTAATTCGAACGGCCCGATACGCTTGCATATGTGAACGGATATTAGATAGCGATTTCCGGCCGAGTCGATCAACGTCAAATCGCACGGAATTTATCGCGTTCCCGTTGATCCTTCCCTCCGCAAACTCGTAGAATCTGTCGCAATGACAAATTCAATTCTGCAAAAGTTCTAGCAAGAAACATCGTCTTCTTCGCGTTTCTGATGCACTTCAAGATGTTTTCTTCTTCGAAGAATTATGATCATTTTTTTGGTCAGCCCGGAGAACAAGAACTTAGTCGAACAAAGGACATTTATGTTCATTTTCGTCTGCAATTATACTAACCCTCCGTACAAATTCGGGTAGTCCGCGATTGAAGTAACAGATACACGTTATGATTATATCTTTGATAACCAAGGGATGGTCACGGTACAGCAGGAGTAGTCGGAGGAATCGTCACTTCGCGACACTTTCTCCCCGGAGCCGTGGACGGTAACGTTTCATTAAAGAGATTGAACGTCACTTTGATACTGGGTTTCCACTTTGATGAGCGTTCATAACGTGGCACCGCGAGAGCTCGGTCGTCTTTCTGTCCTCCTATATCCGCAGATCGAAAGCTACCGTCGTTCTCTCACCATCGACTCGAGAACACAGAGGCGTAATTGGAAAGTTGCCCGGTGTTTGATGAAAGAGCGCAACGTCTTTCTCCTTTGATCGAGACATCGGGAGCGTCCGACCAGAAACGGGTTTTATCTACTTGCTGGTCCTTTTTTCTCTCTTTCTCTACCGTTCGCATAACGGGGCTACTGCTTGTAATTATAATTGCGTTGCCGCGGAGGCCAGAGAAGGCCTTGACGAGATTCACGCGGAACAATCGTAGGGTAGCTGTCCCTTGTAATCCCCAAAGTGGCAGAACACTTGAACAAATCCGGCGATCTCCTCTTTGTATCGCTCCTGCGTTTCCTCGCCGTGACCGGACACCTTGGCTCCGAAATGAATCATGTTCCAAGGAAATCTAGAAATGTTGTTTAGTTCCATGAATAGAAAATTTATGCTCGTTTTCCACGAAGTGCCAAATATAAAGTCACGTATCTTAATGGACGGGAGCGTATAGAATTTTGACTCGCATGATTCGCAAGATACCTTGACACGATTATTTCTTCCACTGCTACAGTCAGCATCGTCGAAGAAGGACGATCGAGGGAACGTCGAGGATCGAGGAAAATATCGCGTATGATTGGGTGGCCCATATTTTTGATGGTCGACCGCGCGATTAAGCCGACGGCGGCGAACAATGAATCGGTTCTGGGATCTGTGTGGTCGGCGTCGGAGAGGGGTTCGCTTGTTGCGAAACCGTGCAAGTTATGCGAATAGCCCAGCCTTGGACATGGTCCAAGGATCGTAGCAGTTCGATGCTCGGTTCGCCACATACACGCATATACAGACATACACATACATCTATAGCGAGCGTTTTTTGGATTCCTCTTCCGGGAGCCGAGTCATCCGAACGGAGGCGAGGAACCCGACGAATCCGCAGAGAGAAAACAAACGCGACGATCCTCGGAATAGTTACGCGCACAGCTCGAGAAAATTAACAGTGTTTTACCAGGGCGACCGTCACCGAAACAGTTCCTCCTTTTTTTTCAATTCCTCCTCTTATCTATCCTGCTGTTGTACTGCAGCGTGCGGTGTAACTTCTGCGATTGTTCCTTGTATTTTCAGGGGAAAAGACCAATTTCGTGTTTACTCGGCTTCGCGCTGATCATTGAGTCTTGAATACTGGATCGGGACACTGTTTGTTTGAATACGGAGTGGCATTTCTAGACGAACGCCGACAACGACGACGACTCTCGACTACGTTCTTTCTGTTTATGTACTCTCCTCTGTCTCTTCTTGTGTACCATTTCTTCCCGGGCTCTTACAAGGGGACTTTCTGTCTCTGTTTATACGCTCTCTTGGATGCAGTTTTGTATTTCTTTGGAAGACACATTCTCGTAAACTTGCTCCGCTTCTTTTTCATTCTGAATTTTGGCGCGACCTTGGTCGTTATTACGGTCATGCGTTTACAAAGTCAGTCGGTTCTTCAGTTACTCGGTTGTCCATCCGAATATCCGCTGATCGACGTTAAGAAGCGTTAAATAATAATCCACAAATTAAATTCATTATTCTGTTTAAAAACCACAACCATATATTTGAAACTTGCACTTCCAACAAATCTATACCTCATCTTTCATTGTTCCCTTCTCCGTTGCAGTTCTTTTATCAGCGCGCCCTAAGAATCGTGGAAGACTCGGCCTTGGCCATTGCCTACACCTGCATTCGGCTTAATTAAAATTCCATTGTCCACTGTTTAGTCCGAAACAAACGAGTCCGAGGGGCCAGGCGATGTCTTGAAAAGGAGGGGGTTGAGGGTGTAGGGGTGGGTATCTTCGAAAGCCCGGCGAATTTATAATTCCCGCGAGAAACTCGGCCTATTGTGCCGCTAATTATGTAAACCGAGACTGAATGTCGCGCCCCAAGGCGTCTCTCGCTCGCGCCACCCCGTTAATTAAAGAGTTTCGCCAGGAGAAACTCATTCTGCGTGAGCCGTGGGTGTGTTGGTAACGGCGCCGGAGTCGAACGGAATCGTACAGCAGTAGCACAGCCTCGCGCACACATCCCCTTCGAGCCGCGTTTTCAACGACGCGTGTCACGGTTGTGTCGCCACGTTTGTTGACAGTTCAAAGAGCAACGCGCGCGCCAGCTTGATCCGATGCGCTCCACGGCCTCGGTCTATTGATTCCAGCGCGGGCGTGAATTCGCTTTGAAATCGACAATGAAATCCATTCGTCGGCTGGAAAGGGCGTGCACTCCGCGAGAATCGACGACTACACCGATGTTTGCACGGCCCCGCGCCTGTGTGCGTTAGCTCGAGTGCGTGTAAGCTCGAGGAGGGATCTTTCTCGAGGTCCTTTGCAACGCGAGGATCCGTGATGGGGTCCACTTTTTTACGTTACGTTTTGAGAAACCGTCTACCAGATTTATTGGAGTAGTTGTTTGTAGGCTTTGCGTGGTCGCGACCGGTGTTTGGCATGATGGGTTCACCTCAATGTATTAAACTCAATGAAAGAAAAATTTCATCCTCCTACTATTTCGTGGTCCACTTACTCGTTTTTATCGGGAACGCGTTAATTCCGTAGTTTAATAATTAAAATACACAGTTTGATGATGTTTTACTGCAACAGTAATGCATTATCCAACAGAACGTTCCTGCGCAAGAATGCAAGGATGAGATAATTCATCATGCATTTTTTTATGTAGTTCGGCTTGGGTGGCATCGTTTTGGCGTCCGCAAATGTTTTTTCACCGCGGTCCATTCACGGGATGGAAGTATTGTACACGATATTCCGCGAGATTCTGCAGTACACGAGCCCATAGTGCGAGATAAAAGGAAGGATATTTTTCTCTTTTCTGATCTAGCGGTTCCCATTTTCCCGTGCGGCTATATTAACACCGAAAAAAGTCGGTCACGGGAATCGTGTCACTTGTCGTGCCGGAATTTTCGCAGCGGAACACCCGATCACATAGAGAAATGAAGTCGAAAGGGGAACAATCATCGAACACGGGTCCCCGGACCGAGCCTTTGTGATTAACAGCCTTTATAGATCGAGAGCTCGATCAGCCGGTGTCCAATTTGCGAAATAATTTTTTCCCCAGCGTCGCAATTATTCAATGCGGAATTCGTTCCGAATCGCTAGGCGAAATCACTGTAATCGTCGCGTCCGACACCAAATGAAAGATTTTGTGTTTTAATTAAACGTAAAACTCGCTTCTCGCTCGTTGAAACGCATTGTTCTTTCGACAAAAGATGACGCGAGATTGTTGGAAATTATTGAAATTTCCATTCCACAATCTTATCTACCTTTCCTTTCTCCCTTGTTCTGTCGGGTCGATGAATTTTTCGATTGTCAACGATCAGTCGCTGGTATTTCAATCTGGGCCTTGAATCTAGACTGAAACCTCCAATTTTGTCAAATTTACCCATTTCTATTTTTCCTAATTTTTCCACGTCGAGGACTTTTTCGATTATCCGGAATCTCAGATTGCAAAGTCTTCCAAGTAATTCGAATTTCCGAGGATCCAGGTAAAAAATCAGCTAAAAATCTTGGTAATTTGTGACAAGGCAAATCCGATTTCCAACCACCGCGAGAATCAATTTCGCAACACCCGGAAGGTCTGGCACCGTCAAAGTCCAAAACGTCGGCGATTAGTCCGCGTTGAATGGAAAATCGAGGATCGATGGCGGCTCAATACAAATAGCATTTCACGATATCAAATGGCTCGGACATCAGCCGTACATTCTGTCAATGGAGCAGACTCTGCCATTGGCAAGCTTGGTCATCCTGGAACGTCTGTGCCCAGCATGGGACCAATGGTTCTCCCGTAGCCGGCGTCAAGGTCCATTTGTCGATGGTAGACGTTCGCGGAAAATCCTGAAATTTCTTCGAGCGACCACCGACACCGGTGACACATGATTCTGGCCCATATGTCCATTCGTCTTCATGGTTCCTGCAAAGCCAGTTCATCGGCCTGGCTGCTTGCTCAGCTTTTTCTGCGAATTTCCCATTATTCTTCATTCATGGAAATAACAACGAGTCGGGGCTCGGTGTTCTAATGATGCCCGATTCCGTCCACGTGCGGCTTGCCTAATAAACATTTCCGTCTGGCTTAGGCGATTCTCGCTTCCACCCTAATTGCAGCCGAGTTTCGGCAACTGCCGAGCCACCACTATCGGAAAGTCCGAGGAACTTCCGGGGAAGATAGAACTCGGAAACCTCGTTCGTCGATAACTCACGCCGGAACGACGTTCTAATGACAGAGTTGCTTGCAAGCCACGATGGAACTGGATTTATGATTAGGGGACGTCTGCTGGCAGGATAAGGCCGCAGGATACCTGAGATATCTAGGAAAAAGAGTTTGGTCCTTTGTGCGAAAGTACAGGAATTGATTCGTTAGTGTTTATTACTAGACTGCGGATTTTACGAGTTTATGAGAAAAAATCAAGCTGTTGAAATTCGAACACAATTTATTAAAATATATATCTTAAAACTCTATTGAAATAAAAGGGACGGCAATTATATAGAAAAGTATTGCCCTCTCCGATTTTGATGAAATTTAAATATGTTATAGATATTGACATTTTGAACAACTTTTTCCTTTTCCAATATAGGGAGGTTGCTTTTAGTTTTCGAGATATTTGCAAAAAACTATCGCGAATACTGTATTGAATTTTTCGTATTCCTGAAAGCTCCGCTGCAACGTAGACTGTTTCGGTGCGGCGTTTGTTTACATTTTGACGCTGTAGAGATAAGAGAGAAAACAGGGGGCGGAAAGGGCCAGCCTGACATCATACATACGCACCCAATGTTTCTAAAAAGAAGGTTTCCGTTAAGAAATTAACATTTGTGCAAATTTTCAATATCATATTTGTAATAAGCACGTGAAAATACGCAAGAATCTAGAATATAATTTAGAAATAGTGGATGCGTGTTAAGCACTGGGTGGGTGGATGTGGTGTCATGCTGGCCCTTTCCTCCCCTCTGTTTTCTCTCTTGTCTCTACTGCGTCAAAAAGTAAACAAACGCCGCATCGAAACAGGTCTACGTTGCAGCGCATCGTTCAGGAATACGAAAAATTCAATACAATATTCGCGATAGTTTTTTGTAAATATCTCGAAAACTAAAAGCGACTCTCCTATACTGGAAAAGAAAAAGGTGTTTAGAATGTGTTGCTGCATAACATATTTCAATTTCATCAAAATCGGAGATGGCAGTACTTTTCTATATAATTAATAAAGGGACAATAATAATTTATATTTTAGTGGAATAAAGAATATAAAACTTAGATTTCATTTTGCTGATCCAGATATCTCGGAGAACTGAACGGAGCAGACGCTATTCATCCCCAGTTTCATTTTACGCGTCCGACCTGCGATTTTCCCGACGGTTACACATAAAACAATCTTTCTAATCTCTCCGGGACGTAAAAACAAAGGGATCGCAACGTTATACGCAGTTTGGGAGCTAAACGCTCGGCTCGAGACTTCATCAGGCCATCGGCAGAGGAAACACAGGCAGCACAGCGCCGCCATTAAATCGCTGTTTATGGCGTCGTTCCCGTAATGACTGTCTCCGTACATCTTGGGAGCCAATTGCCGTGACTACGAGGACATATCGTTCGCCAAGGCCTTCACGGGGTCTTCCAACGATTAAGCTTGGTTACCGAAACGAAAAAAGGAAAATCTACCGGTTATGTTCCCGTCGGCGACGATTTTCTATGGTATCTTCGAAGCCGCCATAAATTTCTCGAAATTGTATGCGACAATAACTTCGAGCGATGGGCTCGATAGACGACTTTTTTCTCTGCGTGGGATCTCATCCCAGGAGAAATATATAGCTCGAAGAAATCCACAAGCTTTTTCAAGCTGTAGCGAATAACAACGGGATCCGGTGATCTATCATGCTCCATACAGAAAAACCTTTTCTTCTCCTCATTCGCTCACGCACCGGAAGAATGTTTTCTTTTTGTTAGATCCTATCTGAAGGATATTTTTAACATCAACGTTATCGAACCCTCGAGAATCGAGGCTTCATACCATTTTTCCCCGCTGAAATTAGTTGAACTATTCAGGTCAATTAATTAAATAATAAATAGGTTCGGCACCGAATAGAATTTTCCCGGTGCTCCCGAAGTTCCTCGAATAATTAAAATCAGAATTACAGCAACACTTTTAATATTACCGGCCCGTTTACAACTTTGTTCTTAGTCCGTCTACATTATTCAATCCTACTTTTCGGCACCGCGGATGTGGAAGAAAAATTCATGAACTCTATTATCAGTTTTTATGCAAAATACAAACTTTAGAAATTTTTTTTTCGTGCGCTTTAAATTACTCTTAATTATTTTTGTCTTCGGGCGAACATACTATTACATATAAAGTCTCGCCACATTGTAGTAAGTAACTGAAGGCATGGTTTAGGAAGAAGTCGGAGAATCCATAACGGTGCGGACAAGTGTGTCTTTCCACTGTGTCTTTTAACAGCATGAGCGTAGCGTAACGTTAGGATGGTAATGCTTATGGCGGGCCATTGCCTGCCGTAAATTCGCGGAGAAAACGGAGAAAGAACCGTCGAACGGCCTCTTATCTGTGACTACTAACTAGAAAAGGTGAGACTAACGTTCCGCGGAAATGACGCGTCCCGACGATAAAGGTCGACATTTCACGCGCGGTTTCGCGCGATTCTTAGACACCGTGGAAGAAAAGAAGCGCTTCCGGTAAACGAGGCCTGTCGACGAATTTCGGAATTCCGACCTCCACGTGCGACCATATTTGTGGATGTTCATCCAGCGTGAGGATCTACCGATCCACCCCGTTGGCAAACGTTTAATTCGTATTTACTAATTATTTATACACTTATCCATACGCTTAGGTTGCTATATATTACCCTTGTCTGTCCCCAGTTAGAATATGCTTCAGTTATTTGGTCTCCGAATAGCTTAAAATACGAAATCATGTTAGAGAGAATACAGCATAAATTTCTTAGGTTTTGTTCTTATAAGATTAATAATCCTATGACAATCTTTGATCATGATTACTCCACAATATTAAACATAGTCAACCTGGAAACATCGTCTGCTCGAAGAAGAGTATCTGACCAGAGCTTTATTTTTAACTTAATTAATAACCATATAGTTTGTCCATCTCTCCTTACGCAGATCAATTTTTATGCACCTGAACGTGTTTTGAGATCTCGAGCAGGTTTTCAAACACTTAAATGCAAATCAACATATTGATTAATAAATCCTATAAATCGAATTATTGCGAACTTTAACACTCTATATAATAGTATTGATTATTTTAATGGGTCGTTTCACACCTTCAAAAAAAAATTACGCATGATTAACTTATAATATCAATACCAACAGTTTTTTTATGCATGTCCTTTCATAGTAATTTATGTTAAGTCTTTGTTATATTGTAAACATTTGTATAAATGGACCTCGGTCCGTTCATAATAAATAAATAATAATAATCATTATTATTTATCTATCTTTTCTTGGGAACTTGAAAAATGAGAATTATCCAAGTAAATTGTCAGTCGCAAAAATTCAATGGAAATGCATTTTTCAATTACATTCAGAATTTCTTGTAATGGTCCGATAGTTTTGTATCTCATTAATTCAACTACTGTCATAATTGCATAAAATTCCGCAGTCTTTCCATTCATGCAGGGAACGCGAGATCAGGTATGAGTGGAATTTATTTAAATCGAAGACGTGTCGTTTTTCATTGTTTAATAGAAACGTGCATTATTACAGCGTGCTTTAATGCAATTCCCATGTTCATTCTATTCGCAGAAGTTTCAGTACAAGCATCGTTGTAACAAATGTAATTTTCGGCAACTTTCTGGCAGATTTTGACGTGTTCTCTGGATTAATAAAAATTTCATGTACATGTTTGGAAATTTTAAGGGGAGCTACACCTCGTTATATTTAACTCGGTAAAATGTCAGCATTGTTTGTACTACTTGAAAATGTTTCCGTAATTTTTTTAATTTTCAAGATAAAAACAAGACTACACTTGTATCCAATTAGTATCATTATACAAGAGAAGTTAAAATAAATTTTGTCTAGTACGAATTGAATATCTTATCGATAGTCTATTCTTGCGAACATCCTATCGAAAATAAGAATAAAATGTCAATTTCTACAAACAACAATCCTGTAAGAACATTTTACTCAGAAAATTGTTAGTGCAAACGTTTTGAAGAAGTCCCGGTGCAAGTATTAAATCTCTGTCAGTCGAGCTGCGAACACGAAGCACCATTAGCGTATTTTGACGGGAACGTTGAAGTCAGGATTACCGGGATCAAAATAGAGATGGATATTCGGCCGAGTATCTTCAGCAACGTCGAATCGTTGGAATTCGCGACCGTAAGGGGGATGAATGGGTAGGGAGGTGGGCACGGTGTTTGCCCTGCTAGTCGCAATATACCGGAATCCATTTGCCCGTGAAACGCGGCCCGTAACCCATCGTTGCTCACCTGTATCAGACACGTGATGGTAACGCTGCCTCCGCGAAACGCTTTGCATTAAATCGCGTTGGCAACGAGCGCGTGTTCGAGTAATTGCGGCGAGCTATATACCAGGCGAGCTGATGCATCCTGTTCTTCGCTCGTGATACGCTAGAAAGGATAAATCAGAATGCTTATCGCCGAGAGAATTGCGCCGGAACAATGCTCGCGGGTTCGCCGCATTATTCAATGATTTTTGTTTCGCTCATTTATGGCTGTGCGCGTATCGTGCTATCTCATGCCCGATCCGTGGCCGTTAAGAAGATTACAAAGAGAACAGAGGCTGCCGCGTTTCTTTGGCTTCCGTCGAGCGTTCTTTAGCCTGCTTTGTGACACCAGTTCACTGGACTCCTTCTTTTATTGGTTGTCAACCCGCAGCACTCCTGTTCTGCATACTTGTTCGTTTATCTTCAATTTTTTAGAGACAATCTAATTATTAAATTAACAAGTGATGGACTGAATGGACTGAGTTTTAGCGATTAAATCAATGTGTTGCCGTTGACAAACACGAGCGATCGTGTTGTTTCAAATGGATTTCGTCAAACGTTTCATCGAAAAAAATTACACTCCCACCGAGAGTTGACATTCTCGCAATCAGCATCATATATCCGTGACAATCGCGGTCGCGTATTTTCTGCGGCGCTAAAACAAAGCCTATTTTTTGCTTCGACGGTTATTTATTGTCGCGATTCGTGACACGGAAGCCAGAAGATTAATGTAACTATTTTTTTCAGATTTTATTCGCCCCATTAAAGTCGAGTTAGCTTTATGATACTTTCATTTCGATTGTTTGTCACCGTTTCGCGCTAGCAACACAATTCTATTCTTAATTTTAGAACTGGAACAAATTCTCTTCAAAATTGAAGGTACAATAAAAATCGCAGGTCATTCAGGTAAAAGTGTCATTCAGGTAAAATAACAAAAATATCTGAGCTCCATCCGGGCGTCATAAAAATAGGAATTGTGACGAGAACGTGATCGACAACTTGATTAAACTGTTCCTGTGTCCTCGAAGACAGCTTTGAAAATACATACTGAACATGATATGTTGGGGACAAAGCGGTAATTGTTCTAATGCGATCTTTCCAGCGAGAAAAACTAGGCTCGATGGAAATCAGCGCAAGATAATAAAGCCCGGGTCGTGACGGTGCGAGTTTTCTCAAGAGAACGGCAAGCAACATCCGAACAATGAACGATAGCGCGTTAAGAAGACTTAAGAGGAAGTAATCTTGCCTGAGGTTCGGAGATGCATCCCCGGGACAAGCGAAAATGTCTTTCATAGACAATGGAGCTTAACAGACGTAATACGAAGAAGCGGTTTCCTAGATCCCTACGTACCGATTAAAAGTGTCCTACTTCCGCGGGATCGCGTTCCTCATTGTTACCAAGCTCTAAAAATCTGGTGAATCGATCCGCTGGTTGCACCCTTTTTTCGCACTTATTTGCCGTTGAACCGACCTCGGTTTCGCCACAATATTTACCAAAACTTTAAAAGGAAACACACAAAAGTATTCCCCGACTTCGTTGCGAACAATTTTCGATTGTAAAAGATTCTTCGAAGAATTTCAACAACTAAATTAAACCTATTAATAAACCAATGGCGAATAAATTAAAAATTTAAAAAGAAAGACAATTTTATCTGACTACGTCCCAGAGGTAGACAAAAAGATGCTTAGAAGAACGAACCCTAGTTCTCACATCGTCCTCTAGATGGACAAAAATAATCAGAGTCTTTCTCGCTAGTTACTGAAATGTCACCTTACAGTATAAATATAATTTCCAAAATTGCCTTCTAGCATCCTATCGTGTATAAGGCAAGACCCACTAGATAGCGCCTTACTGATGAGTCCTCTAGTGGGTTTAGGACGAAATACCTCCTTCCTTTCTTTTTCATTGTCTTACTTGATCGAACCTGTGCGCCACAAATAAATAATAGTATCGTCAAGATAAATCGCGATCGAAAATTAACGAAAAATATTACAGTAGTTATATTTGGAAAACTTGTGCATAATCTTTATTTCTATTAAATTTTGAAATAATGCACGTTACACGTAAAAAATTTAAAGTAGAATATTTTTGGCATTCTAATGAATTTGTTACGACTGAACTTGCATATTATATGTTGTAACGTATTTGTAGGTATTAAGTAAGTTGTATAACTGTTAAAAATCACGTTATAAGTTATGGAAGAATACCATTATTACATTTATTACCATTATCTATTTCATAAGAACGCAGAGTTGTTCTAGTTACGTTATACTTACAGTATAAATACAATTTCCAAAATTGCCTTCTAGCATCCTATCGTGTATAAGGCAAGACCCACTTAGATAGCCTTACCGATGAGTCCTCTAGTGGGTTCTACGACGAAACACCTCCTTCCTTTCTTTTTCATTGTCTTACTTGATCGAACCTGTGCGCCACAAATAAAAATACAGTTATAATTTCAACAACGTTGAACACATTCACAGAATTTTCTCCTGAATTATTTTCCGAAGTAACTCCAAAGCCAGATTAGAAATCTTGGACAATTTTGGATTACAAAAGATTTTTCAAAGAATTCCAATTATCTCCGAAATCAGAATCCTGCATAGTGACGTATTCCTTGAATAATTTTATTGTACTAGCAAATAAGTTTGAATTTACCGAGATCGATTGAAAACAGAATAAATCAACGTTGCATTAAATTTCCAAGACCGAGTGCAATCGTATTTGGAACGTTTATCTAAAAGCATAAAGATGCAGCGGCCGGAAGCCAGCTAGCGTTGGGACCGCAAAATTCGATCAACAACTGTCGATTGGATCGCAGCTCGGTACCCAGAATGCCCGGCGCGGGACGTATCAATTTCCCGGGCGCGAAATTTAAAAGGAGCGTAAACCCCGGTGTCACATTAATAAGCTGTTATCAGTGGTTCGGTCCTAAATTCGTATCAGGCTGACGCGTCCGTGCGTTTTTCATGGACGTTATTTTTCCCGTCCTCTGTTTTCGGTGTCGGTGTTTGTTTTGGCCGTAGGTATCTCGGATCAATCGAGCATTGTGTCGAAACGATCCCAATTATTCGACGGTTCGACGGAAGATCGAACACGCACGGGTTTGTATGCGGGCTGCTTTTGTGCTCGGGATCGTTTAAACTCGATATATTTCGACCAGACTCAATAAAGATCTCAGCCGCGGTGGTACCGCGAGATAAATGTTGTACCAAAATTACAGTCGCAGCTGACCTCGTCCCGAAAGTGCAATATATTTCGCGAGCTCCGGCCAACACGCCAAAACGATGTACCCGCTATCCGGACACGATTGCGCGGACCACCGGCGAGTGTGCCGGCTGGGTATTGTGCGAATCAAATTGCTTTTCGCCTTGCTCCAAAGCAACCCCGAATTTTCGACATCTTCCATGGTGTCCCCGACGGTCCACCATCACACGCCTTCGCTACACCTAATCTGCCACGTTTTCCAGTTTTTCCCCCGAAATCCGCCGGGGAACACTGGAGACTTCTCGTTCCTGTGGCAGACGTAGATCCACTTAAATAGATCAAGCCCTGCTACGTCAGACAATCAGAACCTTACTGAAATTTGGAAGAATTAGACACTAGAACGATGTACTTATTTATATTTCGTACGAGTTTTTTTCAAATATGTGCAGTGTTCAAAAATTATATGTCGCGAAAAATTAACATTGAATCTCAACGTGAAAAAATGTTTATTTCTAACAAAGAACGAATGAGGAGTTTTAAATAAAGGCATTTTCTGAAGTTATTATTTCTGATGTCAAAACGTACACGTCAAGGAAAATTGCGACTGAACTTTCGTTCAGAAAAACCAGAAATTTTCAACTTTCCTGGATGTAACATTTCGAACAGAATTCAACGAAAAATGATAAAATTTTCAATTCTAGTGCGAGGAATCCAAGTTTCAATGTACGGAGTTCACTCGCTTAAAATTTCTACGGGAGTGGAGTTGCTCGATTTCGAGCGCGTTTAACAGGTTAGAATGCTGCCAAATTGGTTTCCAGACATAGGTGTATGTATGATATAGTGAGTGGATTCGCTAGGCCTGCGTTAGATCTTGGACACCTCGCACTAAAATTTCAAGTTTCCGTCGTTTTTCCGTCGTATCGCATAATGTAACGTTCAGAGAAGTGGAAAATTTTTGGTCCCATGATTGAAAGTTTAACCAAAATCGTCAATATTCCATTTTCCTATTACTCGGCGCAGATTTGGGCTCTGGTACACGAAGTCTCGTGCGTCGTTCTACTTTTATGGAAGAAGTTCCGAATGGGAAGACAAGTTTAAGAGGAGCTGACCAAAACGAGATCGATTCGCGAGCTTCATTTCGAGATTTCACTGGATGCCGGGTAATGCGGGGGGCCACTGGTACTTTGCCGCGCGGTATAGTCGAGGCGATATGAGGCCAGCCTGACCGGAAGTTACGGTCTCCGTGTCGACATCATAAATACAGCGGTGGCGATACGAGTCGGGAATAAAAATGCGTCTAGCCGCGTCTCGGTAGGGAGCGGTTTGCGAGTTAAAGCGACGAATATCTAGGGATACCTGAAGGAAACGGTTTGGCAATAAAATCGTACGGTTTGCAGCTCGTAAATAAGAAACGCGTTGCGGCATATGTGCGTGGGACCCAGTTCGCATCATCGGACTTCCTCGGGGCCGGGAAAGGAAGCTGCGAATCGAACGTGGGGAGCCGGCAAATCAAAAATCAAGACACTTCCGCACGGCCCGTAAATCCGCTACGATCTTTCCAGCTGCGCATTGTCGGCGATATCGCGTTTTTATAGAGGCCGGCCGCTGCGTAAACAGCCCAGCAGATTGTTACAGATGGTGCTTCGATTTTCATGGGAGCTTCACGCCGGAAAACGCCGACCCACGACTATATTTTTTTAGATCGAATCGAATCTGCATCATAATGCCGGGGAAAATGAGCTACGAAGCGCCGACTGATTTGCCATTGACGCGCTGGCCGAATTATTCCGCGAATTAGAAAGTAACGATCCCCTTTCATTAAATTGCGAACTGTGAAATCAGGGGCTCCCAACCTTTTTCCTATAATAATAATAAATGCAGTGGCATCTCTACACAAAAAAACAAAAACACTTTCCGAACGGCCTAATAAATTTCAATTCTCGTCGATTCGAAACTGTAACTGTCGTGGCGCAGAGACGGAGGATATCGCGAAGTAACTGAACCCGGACAATATTATCCTGGATAATCTATTACAAATATAAATTCGATCAGGTGTCGCAGTTTATGTCAACACCGGAATCCAGTGATACCCGGATTTTCCTCTGGAATCTCGCTCCATAATCGGCCGCGATCCGATGATTCTGATAAAAGCAAATCCAGCAATAGAAGCTGTGTCCATTACCCTCTGCTGCACACAATATGCCGCGCATAAATTATACCAACGTCATTCTGTTTAACCGATTGTCGGCGTTGAACGCACCGTGGCGTCGTGACGCCGTTTCGCCTCCTGACAATCGATGAAAAGCTTTTAGCAGGATTGAGAAGCGTCTTTTCATTAAACTCATTCGCGTCGTCACGGCTAAACCCGGAATCTTTAATCCATCTTCGAAAAGCGGTCAAAAGTGTACACCGAACCGAAACCGTAGTTACCAGCGGATAATTCTTTCCGCCGTGGTTCCGTCGAGGTACGTGGGAATGATCGAAACCCTCGGTTCCCTAATTCATACAGTTTACGGAATCGTTGGATTTTAATGGGAAATCTCTGTTGCGGAAATACGGGCATCCGGAAATGATTGGACTGACAGTAAATTCGGACAGCTCAATTTCACCAGTTTTAAATGAGAAGAGCCGGCCATGCGCCAATATTCTAGTGTATTATGGGAAATATAAAACGCGAGATGAAACGTGGATGATCTCGATGGAAGCTCGATTGGTTTCTTATTTTGATTCGGGGATAATCAAACTGGAAATAGATTGCACCTCTTTGTCTGATTAAAGACAAGCTTATTCTACTTGTTTCATCAGTAGATTGGATCTTGCTGTAAAATAAGAATTCTCTGCTTCAATTCCGATGATACATCTACTTGATTGTAGCAGGACAATTACCGCGGGAACGTGTAAAAAGCATTCTGCTGATTTCCTGTTGGTCATTTGGATGAAACTTGACCGTAACTCGGTCTCCGTAAAAATATTCAACGGGGAACAGAATTCGAGGGAGAAGAATGGGGCGGATTAACAAAATTTTGACTTTCGAAGTGGCAAATTTTCTCGTGTGTTAGCATATTTGCATTTGAACGGAGCTCCGGCATCATATTTTCATAACGAACCGAGGGAAAAAAGCGCGATGCGGGAATGGAATCAGGAGCAGCGGAAATATAAATGGGATTCGAAGTTTACGAGCGTAAATGTTGATTCGCAGGGTGTAGCAGGTTATATCCCGGCGTGGTGTTGCACGTAGCTACGAAGGCAACGGCGAGTAATACCGCATTGCGGCTCAAATTCCGATTCCGCCGATTATAAATTAATCATGGTTCTCGCGTTGCGCAAAACTGCGAGCTTCGTTCCCCTCTTGGTTCCCGCCGTTCCCAGGGCTGAATACAAATACTGGTAAGATTACGATCAAATAGAAAAGCATGTCGGTCCCACCCGTTCCCGCTCGCATTACCTCTAATAGGATCGCCGGGGATAGTATTTGCGCGGACCGATAAAAATTTTCCAATTAAAACGCGTCGCTGCTACGCTCGTCGCGCCGTCCCTGTTCTAAGAGGATTAAACGCATCTCTCCCGTGGACCCGCAGGCTCGATGCTCGCCGGCTCATCAGGCCGTTCCGAATCAGTGAAAAGAAGAACACCAGCTTTCGATTCAAAGCCGGTCTAGTCCCTGTGGCGGCGACAAAATTATTTGCGCCGGAAACTGTTCAACGCTTCGACTTTTCGCGAGCTGATCGGAAACGGACGGCCAGCTTAGTCCGATTCGGAACTTTTCGTTTTCAATTAAATCGTAAATATTGGCACAATCAATCGGAAACGTGTATCTGTGTCTCTCCATGCACAAGTATTGGAATTATTTTCAAAAATGTCTGTATTGCCGCTCGTACCACTGTCTTCACAAATTTGTTCACTTCCAATAATTTATTACGCTCGAAGAAAGAATCTTCGATTTTATTGTTTTTAACTTGAATTTCATAATTGCAGATCGTCGAACTTCGTTCTCGGAGCCTGAACGATTGTTTCGCTGTGCCCGGCGGAAGCCAGGAAGTTTCCCACGAACTACTTTCAGCGTATCTTCGATCGGTGCCGGTTTCCAATAGCAAATTATTCTACGTTTGCCCTCGGAAAATTGTACGTCGGTTGTCTGGTGAAACATCAGCCCGGTGGATCTCGAAAAATCCACAAATTGAACACCGATACCGAAAGCTTCGGCCAAATGAAAAAAATCGTGGGCATTCATCACGCGAGCGTGGTCTTAATCAATAATGGAAGACACACACACACACATACCCATACACATACAGAGAGAAAGAGTTAACGTAGAGCGGACACGTTTTAAACCTCGCTGTTCTCTCGCGGCCTTTGTGTCGACCGGAGAGCTCGGCAGAGAGAAAAAAAGAAGAACGAAGAAACGTTTCATCATCGCGGATGATTCAGTTTTCTTTTTTTTCCCTCCCCGCTCGTTTTACATATAACTTGACCGATACGAGGCTAAGCGTTATCGATTTACGAGCGCCGCGCTCCGGATACGTATGCTGGTCGGCCCATAAATACCAGTCGGGCGCGCAATCTTTCGATATCGGCTATAAATACGTATTTTATCTGTCGCGGGATTTCAAATGAAAAACAGTCGTCAAGAGCTCATGGGATTACCCGTAAAAGGGCGAACTGTTTCGATACGGCGCCGCGACCGAACGTCCTACGCCCTAGGGATGAACCAAGCTTTCGGTCCGCGAGAGAGTATGCGAATTTATAAACGCGAGAATCTCGCGTCTGGCCAGACGAATCTCTTTTCTCCGAGGACATTGGCCGGAATTAAATCCCGATCGTAACTGCCCTCCCTTCTTTCTTCTTCGAGAGAACGTGCCTATCAAATTTATGGCATACGGGCGTGATCGTTTCCGTTCGGTGTTTTTTCGTCTCCTCAGTTTATGGGGCCCTCACCCTTCACCAGGACCTGTTTCTCCTACAATTTTGCTACTTCCGATGAAAAATTGACGAAATCGAACCCCATTTCACCCTGGTTTTATTCATCCATTCAGAGGCTCGGGAGATTTTTTGTGTTTTATGGGCTTTCTGCTCGACAAGGTTTCCATGTTGATTCCAATGCTGTTTATTTATGACAGGCCTCGTCGCAAATAAATTCAATCCACTTCTCAATAAAATGTAGACACAAAAATCCATTACATACCATTACTTCTTGTGGAAATTATTTAAGACTCGAACTAACGTAATGGATAATTCATATCGTTCTTAAAACAGTCTCTGACCCATCAAGTAGTGTATGAGTGGTCTGATCAAATCGAAACAAGGTGATAGAACACAATGGATATCGTACAGGGTGTCCGATATGGTGGTGCAATCGAAAACGTAATAAATCCACAGAAAAAGCGTGTCAGAAATGTAGCATGACATTTTTTATACGGGACTTCCATTCCGACCAAATGGAGTTTGAAAGTTCCAGTTCGATAACCTGTCTATACTGTTTCTTGTAAATACTGGCGCACGTGTAAACCCGACGAGTTTTCAAAATCGATCAGTGGTCAGACTAGTAGATTCAGACTAGTCCAAACCAGTCAAATATACTCAGACCTCCCTGGTAGGCAAATAGGTTGAGGCTGTCCCTAATCAGATGAATATATTCGAACGTCCCTGATCCAACAAGTAGATCGAGTCAGCCTGTGATAAGACAATTATATTAAATCAGTCTTTGTCTAATACGATTTATACTAATTTTTAGTGTCTCATGCAAACGTAGATTTTCTCGTAGAATTTATGATACTACTGTTACACTACTTTCAACCTATTCAACATATTAACAAAGAAATTTAAATATCACTCGAGTTGCGATTCGGGTAGAACATTTTTATTTTGAATAAAGATTCGCTGTCTAGTGATCAGCCAAATTCGGCCGAACTTTTAGCCAGAATATGGTAAAAGTTCGTGTGTAGAATCTTACAGATTCAAGTCGTCGAGTACAGGATTGGGGGAGATACGATCGGAATCGTTCACTCGAGGCAATCGAAGTGAATCGAGAAGCAAGACACTCGATCGTTATCGGTAGATACGTTTCATAAGGCTGGCTCGGAAAGCCGGTGACCGTTCTCGATCGGCAGCAGCCGTCGATCTTCGTTGGGCACGCGATCGAGGAAAATTGAACGTCGCCGAACGAAACGGATAGCGAACGAGCCGGGTAGCTGGCCACGGTATACACTGCTCCGCCTCACAGTGACGTACATTTCCACGGTACAGTTACTGTTATGGGTACTGCGAGGCCAACGTCTCGACCCTAACTTCTTCTTGCCGCTTCAATTGCTACCGGTTAGTCGTTTCTCGTGCTGAGCCGGCCAGGGCTCGGCCCGACAACCAAAGCTCGCCCGAATGCGATCGTGCTGGCCAATATCCTTGTCCCTGGCTGATTGTAACTTACGCTGTTGCTGGTCTACCAACGCGATTTCTCTACTTGTTACATCTATATTTTGCGTGTGCTTTATCTCCAATCTATGATAGTTTATAATACATGGCCGAATAGTTTATAATCTATGGCTATTGCCAAGACATTCAAAGTGAAGGTGTTTTGTTCAGGATCTGTCAATTCGGATGTGATCGGATTGTTGCCTGCCAAATTAATATTAGGCAACTAGTTAAGGAATTGGACCGGATTGATGAAAAGATTGCGTTTCGTCCAGATCTGTTGGAGGAATCTTCTGGTAAGTCTAGACCAACAGATCCTGCCTTAGACGCGCGCGGATCTGTGTTGATGATCCGTATTAAGTTTAACTCTGTATAATGTCTGAGTGGATGTCATTTTTCATTGCACTAAGACTGGATGCGCCGTGTCGCTTGTGGTCGTAGCACTAAGAACTGGTAACCGGTCAAAGGATACTGCAAAAGTGGGCGCGCCGCCTCAGAATTGTACAAGATTCCGTTTTGGGCTTCTCTTGGGATGAGAGAGTTTGGTAGGCCCTTAGGAGTTTGCTAGGATGACTCTCTGATTGTTATAACCAGGAAAGTTCTCTTATTGGTTTACTGTGGTGGTCATTACCAATTGGCATGTCGTTATTTGTCAAAGTTTCGTTCTGTTTCTTTGAGGGAGAGCTAATCCGGAAGACGGAGTGGGGCGCTACCGGAATCGAGCGAGCGAGACCATGTGTTTGGGACCGTATGATCACCGACCCTTAACCATTTTACGATAACCGCGGTGCTCTTTGGAATTTAAGTTATAAAAAAAGGAATCGTCAAAATGTAAAAAAACCTGGTTCGTTTAGTAGGAACTGTAATAAATTAAATTAACGTTGGGTCGCGCCTTCGGAGAAATTACCAATTACTTACTTGCTGGGTTTGCGAGTGTCGGGCAAGGTCCTAATTAAGCAATAAACAGAATTTGGCGGAGGATTTCGGTATAATGGTTATAACTAGGAGGCTCGGTTCCTTTTACTACAATCCGAATTTAACATATAGGAGGTAGGCCCGAAGGTACCTTCTCTTGACCTGTTCTTCCGGCGAGGGTATACGCGATGCATTGGGAATATGGTTCTTACGACGGAACAGAAGGCATGCTAATAAACAGAAAACCGTACCTCGCACAAAAGCCCTACTAATCCGAATCCTGGGAAGGACTTTGTGTGAAATTATTTATATAATAATTGTAGAACTCAATTTGCAAGTGTGCTTCGATCCGGCACATGAGATCTGCAAGATTGTTTCGTCGTTCTGTAGTGGATTCTACAGGTTGAAACTTTCTGTCTCTTAGGATATAGTTAGTAACAAGTTCCGGGGAGTCTCGTGAATCATTTGCTATTCTACTGGCTTCCAAAGGGACCAACTAGAAAGAACACGTTCCCTTAACAGTTTAGTTGAAAGTTAATCCGCTTTCATTTCCTGATTGCAGCTACAGTTGAATTTCGATTATCCGATACTCAGAGTTAGTGCAAACCAGAGCAAATTTATACAAATTTACTCGCACGATATACAGAGTCGGGTGAACGGGAGAAAAAATCGCAGTCTACGCGTGAAATTTCATCTCGCGTACAAATAAAGGTAAGCTGGAAACGTAAGACACGATATTCGTTTTCCCAGCGAAAGCCAGCGTAGAGCATACTTGATGCACATGATCCGGCTGCATTACAGGCAGTACTGTTCGCTCTGTTCGGGTATAAAATTTCTTTAAGGGAAACCGAATCGACTAAACAGTTAAGACAACCTTCCCCGAGCTACTCAACCCGGATCTACGATTTCGAAATTATTCCCCGTTTATCTGCCTCGCCCGTAATCCAACGGAAGCTAATGCTGGATTTGTAAAAGCCGTCTTTTATTCGACGAACAATTCTACTTGACCGAGGTATTTTGACTGGCGGCGTTATTATAGTCGATACTTAACCGCGCATCAAAGCTCTTCCTCTCTCTTTCTCTCTCTCTCTCTCTCTCTCTCTCTCTCTCTCGTTCTCTCATCTACCTCATAATAATCTAGCCGCCCGCAAAGTTCTCGAATACCCCGAGGGAGGTGTTGCGAGTTGGAAACCAGTGGATCCAGCGCGAACCTTAATTTTCTCGGCGAGGGACGCGGCCGTTAGATCAACCGGGTGCCTCCAAAGTGCATCTTTGTTTCGGGAAGACCGAGGTGCAGTATGCACGTTCTACTTTCATGCAATTGAATCTTGTCAGAAAATGGCTAAAGCGTCTTGGAACCCTGCAGAAAGTAATTTTACACTCTGTCAATTCTTCACAGAAATACTTTGAGGACCCTTGCGAGAAATAAAAATGTTGTCTTCACAGGATTATATTCTACTGGTCGAATTTTGACAGAGATTCGCAAATGAGTTGACGTTATTGAAAGAAGGTGTCGTCTTTTTATTCGTTTTCAAGAGCTTAAGTTAAACAGTTCAAATAAAATAATGAATATACACCGCAACATAGATAATTTTTCAGTCACGGAACGTTTATATGGCAACATTTAAACAACTTTAAATTTAAACTTCTTTTTCTCTGCGCAAACACGAAGACTAATGTTGTTCGGGAAACGTTTACTTGTTTGACATACACGTCAGCAAAATTTACTGTCCGACGAAAACATTGAGATCACGTTTTGCTTGAACTTTACAAATGTCGATATTTTACGTAGTCGCCGACGAAAGTTAACCCAGGGTGCACCGCGCGAGGATTAATACCACAGATTACCGATAAAAGTTCCACCACTCTACTCTTTAATATATTCTCTTTAGCGCCTACTCATTTCCTAATGGAATGCTTGGTGCACTGAAGAGAATTGGCTGATTGTGGAATTTTTAATGCGCAAGTCATAATTGCATTAAACTTTCATTTTACAAATGTGTTACAACCTTATCCATTCAGAGTGTTAATGGAGACTAAAATTTCCATTTCGAAGACCAATCTTCTCGAAATTCATCCGTTTTTATTTTTCATTTTACAATCCATCCGATCGTACGTTGATCATTAGCAACAATTACAGAAGATTCTCTAATGTTTGACTAGAACCCGGCCTGAACTACTTAGTTCAACTAGTAGACTTAGAATATCATTGGTCAGCCAAATAAAAAAAAATATTTCCAATTCATGGACGAACAGCGAGTTCCTCTACTGATTGCACCATCTAATTAAGAAAAGAAAAAAAATATAGCGCAATCAGCTGTATCTCGTGCGTCGAAAGCTGTCTCTCAGCGATCTTGTCGCCGCTTAATTACGGGTTCTTTCGGTCGGAGCGAGGATAAAAAATTCCATCCGGTGCCACGTGCGCGTTCGGCTACGCGTAATTATTTAAACTTTCGCTGCGGTCGGGAATCGGTTTTAATTAATTCAAACTTTCGGCAGGGCGTCAGGCTCTGGAACGTGTGTCGCGTTGCGTCGCTGGCCACGAGTTTAATAAACTGAATTTTGACGGTACATTTTGCGGATCCTCGCGGGAAGCGAAATAAAAACGCGACGGCGAAACGTCCAGGCCGCGTTGTCGTGCATTTTGAAGGCAGCCCTGGTCTCCGGACGAATCCGACGCGGTCGACAATCGCCCCGGCCAGAGAATCAGCAAAAGCAGCGGAGGAAACTTTTGCGCGAACGATTCCCATGTAAATTGTGTTTCCCGGGGAACACCGGAATCTCGTGTTGCTTCCTCCGCGCCGGACGGTCTTCCCCAAGTAATACCGGGCAAAGTTTGATAAACTCGGGGGCGATCGGAATATTTTCCGGACCTGATCGCCCCGCGAGGATATGTACAGCCTCATCGGAAACTCCCGTTGTCTCTTCGACAACGACGACAGACTACAGCCAATCCCCGCGTTTCCTCCGCGATTCCTTGTCGGAATATATTTGCTTTCATCGCGTAAACGCGAACAAAACCGAGGGAATTCATGATAGAGACTGTAAACTGCCGCCATACAACGCGCTGAATTTTTTCCTTTAACCGTTCCGAATTGCTCTCCGCTTCCAGTGAAACGAAGCATTCTTGCATAAATTAGGGGAGCGAATGAAATTTGATCTTTTACACTCCGTTCAATATTACCTGGGATCACGGCTATTGCGTAGCATTATAAACGAGTAATTTGATTACGTTAGATTAAATTACATTGTAATCCGCTATACTCATCTGTCAATTGATTAAACGGCCGTGCAATTCGTAATTGTAGCCGCCGTTGTACAATTACAAAGCGCGGCGTAATTGAATTAGAATTGCGAATTAAGAGGCCAGCTAATTGAGAGGGATATACGAGTTGGGAAAATCGCGTAAACGGTTTCTGGCACGATGCAATTACTGGCAACGATAAATATGTTCGGGTACAACTATTATTCATAAATTCATAATTCCTGCTCAGTAATTCAGGTTTCCGTTACAGCTTGTTGTGCGAACCACTGCGCCATTACTCATTCAGTTAATCCGTTCGTTTAGATTTCATTCGTGACATAGTGAAATTCCACCAAAGCCTCGATTTTCCTGGAACTTGCAAAGTTTAATACAAAACTTAACAAACCATGTGTCCAGTGCTCGGTGGTTTGTAAAATATTAAATATATTTAAATTTCGTAATCTTGTTTCGCATTGTGAGCGGGGGCGAGCCCAACGGTGAAAATTGCATTGAATTTTTTAACTCGAACGTCTTCCTAGAGGCGAATTTCTCCGGTGACCAAAATAGCGGGTTTTTATGAGCGAAAATACATCCGTCTTAAATCGTTCGCATTTCAGACCTCGCGGTAGCAAAACACTCGTTACTGAAACTACTTAATTAGCAGGAATAATATATTCGAGAGGTTGGTGGTGGGAAGGAAGCAAGAGGGGAGGGTAAGAATGAAAGACTTTAAAAATCCTCAGCGAAACGGGAACGTGTTATCCTGAGGGTGGCAGAGGCGCTTTTCATTTACACAGTTTTCCCGTGATTCGACCGAACGAGAAGCCCGCTTCGAAACGCAGTCACGCTCGACGATCAAAGGGCCTCGGGGTTTTAATTGCTGCTGCTGCTAGTGCTAGTGCTAGTGCTGCTGTCGATGCTCCGGATTCTGGAGGACCCGGCAAAGTCTATTATGGACGAGAGGAAAAAAGAGTGGCGACTGTCAAACGGTTTCTCCAGGTACCTTCGATATCGAGACGACGGAATATTCGAGACGAGTGAGCGTGCAATTGCTACAATAATTAGCACAGTGTCTTCTTCAGCTAGATGTGTCTGCGACTCTGTTTTATTGCTTTTATTTTGACCATGTTCTTTGAAGTTAACCGAATGTCCAAAGAAATTTAATTTTTGTAAGGAACATTTATTTACACATTGCATCTTGTACCGTATATGTAGCATCGATGAATAAGTAGATATGGTCAGACGATATGGTGGTGAAACGAAGGTGGAGAAGAGGATAAGGTTATCAAGGGGTAATATGGGATGTTTTTCGACGGTTCGAAAACGCAGTTGGAACCCGCGCCACGGATTTCTGGGGAAGCGTGATCTGCTTACGACGCTTAATAGCGAAAAGTGCACTCGCCCCCTTTGTCACGAAGTTAATTGTTCGTCTGCCGAGCAGTCGACGGAGGGGTGTCGCTCGCATTCACCTCTCGACAATGAACTGCCGTCGCATATAATTCCCGACGGTAAATCGACGCCATCTCTTGTAAACGAAACGAATCGTCGGTCGAGGAGAACAATTAATCCGGCACGTAGCCCGTGCCTCGAATTAACCCTCGTTCCACGACGATTTCTTCTCGCCACTTCATTTTCTCACTCTCTCGCGTTCTTTTCTTTCCGCTTTTCTCAGCCTCTTCGTCTTTCCCACTCGTGTCACCACTCCCTCTCCCTCGTAAATAATCGACGAAATATCGAACTGCCACTTTCGCAGCGTCGAGGATACTTTTGATACTTTTACGACGATTCAATGGTGCGGTATCGATCACCACCCACTCCAGTTGATATTTAAGAGACGCCCTCGCCTGAAGAAGATGTTTGCGTGATGCCTATTAGCCGGATATTTATTGTTCACGCGATTCGATACCAGGTTTGATCGATCGCTTCCCTTTCTTTTACAAGAGGGACGAACGACAGAGCTGATTGGAAACTGGAAAGAGTAGTTCCAGACGAGGACGGGGCACATTTACTGGTCTGAATAATTGAATCGGGGCTGCCGCTGCGCTGGTGACGAACTTCGGTTTCAACCCCCATCTAGTCCCGTGAAAACACTGACTTGGTCTTTTATCTCGGCTGCCACCTGTCATTCTGGTTTTCGCGATATTCGCTTCGAATCCTTAAAACGGAGCAATCCTGATAAATATTCATCGGCCACTTTGTAGCTTCGAAAAATCGTTGTCACTAGCATTCGATCAAAGTATTATTTTCCTTCAGTGTCCATTAAGATTCACTCGACTCATTCGGAATAAAAACGTCGCAGGAAAATATTACAATTTTTGTGATTGACGTATTCATTTAATTTAGGATGAATCCTAATGGATTTACTTGGCGTTTCTCCTTCAGAAGACGGCGCTGCGAGGCTAGTATGGCCACTCGTCAATTATAAAACATCATTCGATGTCTCGAAAGTCGCGGTTTGAAAACACTATTCCAATAGTCCACCTAATTTAAAGGAAGCTCACTGTATAAATCCTACGTTTTCAGGAAATGACGTTTAAGCAACGAGAACGCACAGAAGCAAGAGAAATAAAATAGTTACGAGGCGAGTTTAACGACTGTAGAATAAAAGATTCATTGAAGCAGTCCGAGCACAGTGTCTCATCAATTACGAAGAATTACCACGCGTGCCTCTGACCAGTCTCGGTCGAAATTGTTTCACGAGCGATATCGAAGCAGCAGCGGAGGCAAACTGGTCGAGTACACTTTCTTAAAGGGGGATCGATTCGTAACAGCCGGCCCCGTGTCCAGCGGCATTAATTTGATGGTCTCGAAAGCAATTTGCTGCCTTGTCACGGGAAGACGAATGTTAGAGACGACGACGCGAGGTGGCCCACGTTTCGCCGCGTCTCCTCGAGTGTCCGGTGTTCCCATCCGCCCACCGGGAAACCGGGTCTCGCCCACTTGCTCGATTTCGCGTTAATAAATCGACGACACAGCCGTAGAATCGCTGGAATCCTTGCCGCCCTATTCGCCAGATTCACGAAGACAAACGACGCGGTCCACGATCAACCGGTGCTCTCTGGCACGACAATTAAAGCTTCATAATTAAGTGGGCTGCTTGCCCTTTCAACCCGTGCACCGTCGCATTCCATTGGGATTTTCACGTCTCAGATTTATACGAGTTTCTCATTCGTCTTAGAAATAATATTGTATTTTCTGGCTATATCAATTCATTCGTAGCTCTTTCTTCTCGAATTTTTATATCATCTAATTATGCAATCTATAGGAATTTTCACGTTCAGGAGTTTTACGAGTTTCTCACTTGTCTTAGAAATAATATTATATTTTCTGGGCATACGAAGTAATTCGTGGCCCTTTTGTTGGAATATCTGGCTTCAAAAATAAGTTGAGCTGATAAGGATACTGAAAGGGTTCTTTGTTTCTTTGTTTCAACGACAGTTTATCATTTCTAAGAAGGCCTGAGTAATGAATCTTTGGGCAGTTCTATTTTTAGTCCTTCCTCGAATGGACCCAATGGGGGAGGTTTTACATCTAAGATTTCTCTTCTATTACACTTTGTACTTCACTTCAGTTCTGGCTTACGAACCGTACAGACGTCTTCCGTGTGTTTCTTCAATTCTCGTTTTTGTATAAAGAAATCGTGTATTAACATTCTTGTATTTGTCAATTTTCAATACCCATTTGCATTACCTATCTTCTTGAATTTTTAAATCATCTAATTATGCGTTCTATTGAAATTTTGAGGTACGAGATTTTTACAAATTTCTCAATGCTCTTGTCAATAATAAACTGGGTCTTGTCGATAATTTTCTGGGTGTACGAATAAATCATAGATATTGATATAGTATCTGATGTTTAAAGTGGATTTCAAAAATGCGAGGAAATACTTCGGGCGTTTTTTGTCCGGGGAAATTCTTCGGCAAAATCAGAATCTGTCAGTGCCCTGTCACGGTTGGTTAACAGAGATCGATGCGAAAGTTCGGTTAGCACGTACGTCTGTGCGTCACGAGTCGTTAGCCAGGCAAGTTTCCGAGTTGGAGCCGATAGCGATTAAAATTCCAGGAGGCGTAGGTGGCGAGAAGGTGGGCCCATGCATTAAGCACACACATACGTAAGTTCGCCGAGGGTTTCCCCTGCCTTCCGGGATAATATTCGTAAGTCAGCGTTGGGGAGGGCCTGGCGCGGTGTTTTATCGGGCGATTAACTTCGACGCAAACGGCCGATAAGAGTGCGAGCAGCACCGGAAAGTTTAAGAGCCGGGCACACGTTGTGTGTATCCGTGTACAGGAGGCATCCCGCGTGCCATAAGATTTCCCACGTGCACCATGACTCATCCGGGACACCAGGCAGACTATATATATCTCTCTCTCTCTCTCTCGCTCTCACTCTCGCGTTTTCTGGTGCCCCTCAGGCAACTTCGTTTTGATATTCGAAACAATATCCTTCCGAGTCGGCGAATGCCTCGCTCTTCTTCCGTCTCCGTGTTCTGCCGCAGGAGAAATATTTGTGGATCGCTTGAGAACGATCG
The DNA here is from genome assembly GCA_028455595.1 of Lasioglossum vierecki. Classification (NCBI taxonomy): domain Eukaryota; kingdom Metazoa; phylum Arthropoda; class Insecta; order Hymenoptera; family Halictidae; genus Lasioglossum; species Lasioglossum vierecki. The sequence continues at coordinate 12,707,929 of CM052339.1, read as the reverse complement.
CGACGAGCCAATTCCTTGTTTCGCGATATCGTGATCATGCCAGCGCGAAACTATGGCCGCCCGCTACGTGCTCCCCTTACAAGTTCGCGAGATAGATGTGCGAACAAACGGAAATACAGACGGCGTTAAGGCACGTGTTCCTCTGGCAAATTTAGTACGTTCATTAGTAGGATTGTCGTAGCTCATCAAAGTCAATCCATCTCAGATTTTTTCAATGATTTCAAATCTGAACGTTAGTAGACAATCAACCCGAACTGGTGTAAAATAGAAATTCATTTTCTTTCTGAATGTGTTAAATCCACAGCCTGTAGATTAGAAAATGTGAGGAGGAACAGAAATATGAATATAATAGCAATGAAATTACAGACACATAAGCGAAGGGACCAGCTTTCAAACCAGAAGGACCCTGTCGCCGTGAATTCAGTTTAGCAGTCTTCTTCCTTCGTGGTCGGGGAGAAATCATTATATACTTTATTCTTCCCGGGACACGGTTCTCCGGGGTGCAATCCCTTAGAGTTAAGTCGCAATTAATCTTGCAGGTAAAACAGACTGTCGTCTATTCTACCTAGTAATCTATTACTTTTTTCGAACCGCCCCCCTACCGAGAGAACTTTTATTAACTGGTCTAATTAGAATTCTTTTCAGCATCTGTTGATTATTAATGCGTGTATCATGAAAATACGCGAACACACGAATGCGTGTTTCTGTTGAGATAATTTTTATGTTGTTGAAAACGTTCAACATTTTTCATTCATCGATTTGTGACGTCTGTAGTCAAGGTAAACTTCGTATATTCATTCACATTCAGACACTGACCTATCTTCAACTAAATGGTAATCTAAGAATACATGTTTCCAGCTTTTATTTTGATTGAAATACAGATGTTATATCGTTTCTGATTGACTGTTCAGGCGACACCAGAGATCCCGCGACACCTGCGCAGGGGAACAATGAAACGTTTGCCTTAATGACACTATCTGATTACCAAACTGAAGGCGGCCGATCGAATTTCCGTACACGAGACACGTTCGACGAACAGCCGTCAACGTGATATACGTTAGAATCTCACGCTATTGGGATTCAGCGCGTTCTCGCCTATAATCGAGTATACGTTGAACGGAAGGAATCCAGGCTGACAGGTCGAAGGAGAGGAGTATTCTCGTGGATTTCGCGACCCGGCCCGACCCGGCCCGTTTCCTCGAACTGGTGCCAGGTGTCGTTTAATCCGAGCCCTCAAACAGCAAATTACTCCGGCAAATTGAGACCGCTCATTCCGACGACTCGGCCCTCGCGTCGAATTATAATCGCTCTGTTCCGAAGCTTCATTGCCAGTATTAATGAAAGAGGACGATCTCTCTCGTCCGTCCAAGTCGTCGAAAGTTCGAACGCGCCAAGAAATGGCCAGCTTGGCGTTTTCGTTGAAACTGCCAATCGGCACACAGGCTCGTCGGACTTTCGTTTGCTCCGTTTCCATAACTACAGTCATGTTTGATACCCTCGCATTGCCTTTGGCGTGCATATTGGACCGTTCTACTCCGATGTGTAAATTTTCGACGGATCTAATCCTCGTCACACAGACGGACACCCCATTTTCACTCGCGGAAAACAGCTCTCTGTAGATCTTCGTAAATATTAACACTCCGTTCTACTACTGGAATCTAACTTCGTGTGCACTCATAGAAAATTGGAGTGACGACCAGCTAAGTGACTTTCGACCACGATGGCGACCCTGATTTGATATTAAAAGTGTTCTTTACGCGGATGTCATTTATTCATAAATGCATAAAGATCAGTATCATAGGTCCCATCGCAGACAGGAAATTTCATTGAAAATCTTCCGAAGGTCTTCCAGACAGCATATGGCAAGCTAATAAATACCTTTGAAAGAATTAGAATCCCCAGCAGTGCCTTTGATGTCTCAAAAAATACTCGATCCAAAGGAGCGAAGCTTCTTTCAGTAACTCCGTTAGTTGGCCTTTCCGTATTCCACTTATCCCAGCGGGGCAAGAATAAAGAAGTTCCCAGACATAGTTCTACTCTCTCGCTCTCTCCCTCTCGCAGTGGCACAGGCATATATTCGCATAAAAGATCCATTTTCTGAAGAGTCTCGTGAACACGCACTCGTGTCTAATAATATGAGAACCAGCGAGCGAGGAACACGGAGAGGGACCAACCAGGTTCGAAAAGAGCATAACTTCTTCAAGGAAGCAAAAAGAAAAACCATTTTTAATGACATGCAATTTGAAATTTTTGTGGACGTATTTTAAGAAAGTGGCTATTTTCAATGGGAACAGCCTTTGTAGATCGAAATAAATAAAAATCTTACTGAACTCTGTCGAATATTATATTCTGACATTTTCGTTTTTCGTAAGCCATAATAAATGCATAAAGATCCACAAATTAAAAGTAAAAATTTAAGGGAAATATTCATTTGCGAATCAATGTAGACGAATATTTCCGGACGAACAGATTCGCCCGAAATTAATCAGCGATCGTCGTCAATGATTTTCTCGAAGATCTCCAAGGTGCTTGAAGATCTCTGAGATCCGGATCGCGGTAGAGATCTGGAGCAGCGGTTGAAAGCCGAATAATGCTCTCCGCCGGCATTTTCACGCATATACACACTAATACGTTCGAAAAGCAAAGAGGGAAGCGAAGTAATTCTGCGAAGCCCGTCAAGATGTTCGAGGTTGTACGAACTCCGGACACGAGTTTCGCAGTTGGCCCCGGACGAAAACTGGAAAGAAACACTTCATCACCGTGGCTGGAGACCCGTTAACGCTCCTGCAGCATAACTTCGCGCTCGCTCCGGCATAGAGAGACGGAAGAAGATCCGCGGACGGCTCGTGAAACATCCGCGACAAATCCGCTCGGCCGAGAACAGACTCGGCGCGCTTAGCGGCGTAATTTCCGCGTCGGCTCGCGGGCAAGGAAGCTCTCCGTCTTTCCTTCCCCTTCTGTGAAATTCATACGTCGTGCCTCGAGTTCCTTAACTACGACTTTCCCCAGGGAAAATCTGCCTCTCTCGCTCTGTCGCTCCGAAACTTTTGATCGGTAACATTTCGCGAGCCATAAACGCGTCCCGGAATGGAATCCGAATTTATTCTTATTTAAAATGGAAAAGTTTCCCCGGGGCCCCGGAACCGACACTCTCGAAAACGTGAAATTTAGTTTCGTTCGCAGACAGCCAGATGAAAGAAGCCGCACCTAGTCGGGACAAAAGGGAGTGACGGGAAACACGAGGTTTTCGAGTCTCTATTATAAGTCGAGGGTAATTTATGTTTGTGCAGTATGATTGTGAAACCGAGGTACTATACGCTCATATTTTAAGTGTAATACGTTTTCAGAGCGAGGCAGTCTGGGCTCACAGAAAGGAGATTTTGGTAGATTGAGAGAGCTACCGGGCGAGAAAGTAAGTTCAGACAAACGGCAGACGAGGAGGTAGTTACATTGAGACAGACGACGGACGAGGAGGAGGATTGGAGCAGTCTATGAATAGACAAGTAGCTTAGGTCAGTTCTAGTTTGGATAAGTAGATTGAGGCGTGACTGATCTCATAAGTAGATCAGAAAGGATTTGGTAACTAGTTAAGGGGATTAAAACGATCACCGATGGGGAAAGTAGATTCAGACCGTTTAGAATCATCTTATACTAGATTATTGGTGACTATAGTCAGGCATGTAGATAGTACATTTCCAGGGAATGTAGATTGAGGTAGTTCTGACTGAACAAGTAGAATGAGTCAGCCATAGTTTCAGACGATTTTTATCGTGCATAAAGGTTCACGGTTTAATCGAACCAACATATTTCTATCATCGAAGATCGATCAGTGTTCGATCCCTCGTCGTTTTTCCTAAACTTTGAGAACAGCCGGTTCCCATTACGTAAAAAGCCTCTTTACCGATTTCACGCTGTCCTTCGTTTATTTAGAAGAATGCTAGCCTTTGACGTGTCGTATACGAAACACAAGGGTTCGAGCTGACAGGATTGGTAAAGTGGCAACAAGTCAATCCGTAGGCCCGAGCTTAAAATATCGTTTTTTTTTTGTTACGAGGTTCTCGTATTCGGACACTAACGGGCCTGATGTTTAGCATCAACGACAACGGCCAAGGTTTCGCATCCCTTGCGCCACACTCGGGTTTATTTTTTTATAGCTGCCTTCTCGGGGCACCCTCGGACCGCGAGCTCCGAGGATTCGTGCGTCACATGGCCGACCATCCGTGCGCAGGTCAAGGGCCATAAACCCGTGGTGGTCCATTCAGGCCCAAAACAACATGCTGTTTAGGAGATGACGTCACGGAAAATTTAGGATAATTTTCCGATATTGACTTGAGGGTGGAGCTTTCCGACGGAGCTTTCTTCGTCGAGGAGAAGTTTCCGAAAAGTCCATCCTCCCTCAGGTCAATTAACGAATGGGGTTGCCGTTACCCCCAAAACGGGGCCTTATCGAGGCACCCGCGAAGCGACGACTGACGTCTTCCTAAACAGCGACATCAGAGATTCGAAACAGCATCTGAACCGTCAGATTCGAAACAGCATCTGAACCGCCAGATTCGAAACAGCATCTGAACCGTCAGATTCGAAAAAGCATCTGAACCGTCAGAATCGTTAAAACCGTCAAGTTGTTCGAGTCTCAATCGCTAAAAGTCTTCGAGTCGTTCGAAGCAGTTTCTAAAGTCTTCGAGTCGTTCGAAGCAGTCGCTAAAGTCTTCGAATCGTTCGAAGCAATCTCTAAAGTCTTCGAGTCGTTCGAAGCAGTTTCTAAAGTCTTCGAGTCGTTCGAAGCAGTCGCTAAAGTCTTCGAGTCGTTCGAAGCAGTCGCTAAAGTCTTCGAATCGTTCGAAGCAATCTCTAAAGTCTTCGAGTCATTCGAAGCAATCTCTAAAGTCTTCAATTCGTGCGAAGCAACGACACTAAAGTCTTCGAATCGTTCGAAGCAGAATCGAAATAGCCTTCGAATTGTGTGAATCGAATCCTTCATTAAAAATCGTCTTACTACAATTTTATCTAACTATCGGTTAGAACATCAAACTTGTACACTCGTCGTAGTCATATCGCTTACCGCTTCGGTCCCTGTTCCGAGAAAAACTGATCCGAGAATAAATAATTTAATTGTTTATCAAACAATTATTTTTACCGACACCTTACAAGAAAATTGAATCAGCGATGTGCAGAATCACCGGCGATGTTTCTCAAGCAACACCTCGACCGGCGCTTAGTCCCGCATCAGAAGCCGCAAAACATTTTCCAGCCGCGCACCGGCGAAACAGGGGAAATATTTCGTGCAATAAAGTTGCGCGAGACATATCCACAGCGCGCCGCCGCAGCAAGGAAGGCGCGATGCGCAACGGGTTCGGCGGATCTTACATTCCCGGGGAAATCCCAGAGCGTAATGGTGTTTCTCTGTAAGAAAAAAAAACAAGAAGGAAGAAAAGGGGGCGAAGAGGAGGCGAGAAGTAGAGAGCCGTCCGGATGAGGGCTCGCTGTCATTTTTCTCTCTGGTATTTCGCCGGGAGTGAGATTCCGCGGGGCGGGAAAGGGGGTGAAACGTCGGGACGAGGCTGCGAACTTTCGTGTCCCGGTCCGGGGCGACTTTTTCGACGCCGAAGGTGACTTAGAAGCACTTGCTCCGGGGTCCCTCTGTCGAGTTCCGCTCGGAACTTTCCTCTTTTTTTTCCCCGGCGGTTCTGTCCGCGCCGGGATCTCTGGTCCTCGTGCCACGTGGAAGAACGAAATTTAGCCAGCTAACGGCACTCCCGAGTATTGTCGACTGTTGCGTTGGTTGCGTCGCGATTGATCGCTCCCGAGGAAAGAAAAAAAAAGAAATACTGCCTCTGCTTCTCCTGGTTGTCGATTTTTCGTGACACGAAAAGGAAGAACATTGAAAAGCGTCGAAAAAGGCCGATCGAACAGCGCTCTGCTTCGACGCCAACAATTCCGACGTCCTTGTTCCTGTATAGATTTATCATCGTGGTTGATGGCCGCTCGCTTCGAGGGCCGAACGAACCTTTTCAATCTTCTTCGTTAAGAAAGGCAGCGTCGGGAGAAAGGTGTTGTGGACATATACAACGTTGCTCTTCGCGATGGACCGCCCTCCGGTTGAAGTATTATTGTACTTGAGCCGTCACGAGCTAAGGCGCCCCCATATCTTCGAACGATACATCATGGTTCACATTATCACGTAATAGCTGGAGCTTCTGCGATTCCGCGTCGATCTGGACGTTTCGTTTTATTTACGGGAGCTACGAGTTCGAACGTCTGACACTTGTTTACCTTCAGAAGTCAATCTCGATAATTGAAACATGAAATTCTTCAATTCGAATCAAAGCGGATCATTTACGCTCTAGTTCGTATTTTAAGGGCCTGGTTTAATAATTCAATTCTGAAAATGTCCAGACTCGTACGGCCCTTTGTAGAGCAAGTAGAATAGGTAAGTCTATGATCAGACAAGTACGTGTATGAAGTCGATCTCAGTCGAAGTAAATAATATTTTACAAGCAAGAAAATAGTGTAAGTACCTCAAAGGCAAACAAGTGGATCAGGAACGGTCTACGGTTCGACAAGCAAAGCAAACGCGATCAACGACAAGAAGAAGAACAAGGGTATCGCGAGCAGGGATAAAAATGTTCGGGGGCTTTCCGGGGCGTGTATACGGTCGTCAAAACTTCTCTGACGCGTTCTCGATCGAATCCGACGGCCGTGTCCCCATTTTCGGTGACGTCGCGTATAAAAACGTCGGCCAAAAGACTGAAACGGTCGCACTTGATCCTCGTGGCGCACCGAGCGAGGTCGGCATAAAAAGACTGTTATTCGAGATCGATCGATGTGTCTCGGGTCCGCCGAGGAGGAGAGAAAACGTCGTCGTGGAAGACGGCTCCCACGATTTCCCGGAAGCGTTGTTGGGGTAAGAGGAATGGGCGGAACACATCTCGGCCCGATACGAAACTTTCACGGGATTCCTTTGATCGCGGCCGATGCTGCACAATGCACCGATGAGACGACGCGAAAGCAGACTCTGACACACGGTATTTGCGTCCACACGAAACACACGCTAATGGCTTTAACTCGGCCCACGATGCCAGGATCGAACTGAAATTCCCTAGCGTTGGCTCTGTTCTCGTTCTCTTTCGTGTTGCTTCTAGCAGCAGTGGCATCGATGCCACTAGGAACCTCCTGACCTCTATTCCCTTAGGGCGCGCCCAGGGCTTTGCATCAATGACCATCAGGACGCGTCGATCCTCCTCCTCCTCCTACTGCTCCGAGAGCTGCGTCGAGTTGCTCGATTTAACGGAAACTGATTACGACCGCCGACTCCCGGCGACAATAAAACCGTGAGCAGGATAAACGAGGAGAAAGCAGCCGATCCCAGGCCCACGGATTTATGGGCAACCCCACGGTCCTATACGGTTACAAATCTGCCCATTTATGCGGGCCGGGATTCGCACGGGCCGATTCGTTCTTTAAATAAAATCGCTACCTTCAAAGAGACCCCACGCTCTTTACAACGCCAAAGAGCTCGATTTTTTCGATTTTTTATTTCAGCAAATACCAGGCCGATCCGTATTAAAGCTGTCGGGATATTTTTGATTGTGATCAAAGAGAATGTACAAATTTTTTCGTTGAGAAATATGTGGTACAAATCTGTATATATATAAACATTTATTACACATTTGCAAGTATGGCATAGGTTTTAATTTGCAATTTATACTGTATGGGTTTTTAACCAAATTAAAATGCATGTCTCCTCCGCTGATCGCTCAAGTGACTGAGGTCTGAAGAATAAATGAACAACATGGAGTGCAGCCTTTGGCAGACATCCTTCAGTTGATGCAGCGCGCCGTTGCTGCGATATTCATTCCACGTCGCGATTCAAGCAGTTGCGCGCGCGAAAGGCTTCCCCGGGAACTTTGAATCGAGACAAAAGCCGTGTGCCTGCTGAATGGGTGGTCCGATTGCATTCGATCGTCGAATCCGTGCAGTCTAAGCGGTTCAAAGGAAGCGACTCCGGCATCGGGCGTGTTTCAAACGTGAACAGAGACTGGTAAACAGGGACCGAGGAACGAAAGGATTCGGAAGTATCGTTCGTCACTAGGCCGAACATTATTACTGTTTCAAACCGTTAGGGACGCATCGATCCCTGGAGCATATACTGGAGCTGGTTCCGCGTAGAGAGATCGAATCAATTATTTGCCGTTTCGTAACATCGGAAAAAAATAGATCGTTCGGTGAGCAATAAAATTCAGAGTGAGATTGCGTCCGCTTCGGATTGGCTGATTGGCCAAACTGTCATTTCAACGTTAACCTATGTCCACACCGAAGCAACATCCGCTAACATTTCATCACCCCGTTTTAAGAAACGTGAAGATAGAAATGCATCTCGGATCAGTTAGAATGCTGGGTCAGCTATTTGATACAAATCTATAGAGTGTTCAATATATTATTTTAAGGTTCCAATTTATTTTATAGGTCAGTGAATTTCGGCAACAGTCTGCTGAAATATTAATCCTGTCGTAGAAATTAACAAGTGGTACAACTCTACCCTTAACTCAGACGCACCGTTTCAATTTATGCTCTTCTAGAAGCTCCTAGGAAGTGGAACAGGTCAGCGGTTTGGCAGACATGTACCGTGATATTCAATTGAAAATTGGAACCCATGTTCATGCCAAACATTTTGAAATGCGATGTTCAATTTTCGTTACGACTGAAATTGGAAAAGAAAACTTCTGGACAGATAGACAGTCTAGAATTTCGTATTTTCAATCTGGAAAAATAAGCAGTGTATAGTCCGTAATCTGATAAGTAGATTACGCTTATCTGTAGTCTAACAAGTAGATTATAACTAACTATAGTCAGCCATGTGAAAGGGCAACAGTTCAGAGATTTAGCAAGTAGTATAAATCAGTGGTTTGTCAGACTCGTATCGCACTATTGAATAAAAAATCCTCACGTGTCGTCTTCCTAAAATTGAACGAGGAATAGTATTGCGAACTTATCAGTGTCACTGTCACAGTATTAGCGAGATCTCAATCTAACCTTTCGGGATTAATTGGAATATCAAATTCGGAATTCCAGGTGAGATATTGAGTACCACTAACGGTGGATATAACGATACTTGGCGGGTTACAATTTCTGATCGGCTTATGCGAACCCTTGCTTGCACACCGACACAGTTTGATACCGATACTGACAGACCGGCAGAGACAGAGAGAGAGAGAGGGGGGTTATGCAATTGTCTCCCACGCACGATCCGTGAACGTAATCATTCCGGGTGCTGAATTCTGTCCGAGGATCCGTCTCGTATTCTCAGTTACGCCTTCGTCATCTGATCTACTGGTGGAAATGTAATGCAGCTTGTAATTTTGAACGCGTACCAATGTAGACACCAGCTGCGACCTGAATTATCCTCTTTGACACTTCGTCTCTAGTGGACCGGATAATGCTCTTATGCATCAAACTTAATTTAAGTCTGTTTACATTCATCCTGGTTCGCCAATCTCATTCTCCTATTTCACGCGAAGCTTTCAGCATGCGTCAAATACATTTAGTTTCACGCTTCCAGTTTCAATTATGCAGTTCTGCTTGCTTTCGCATTCATAATTCTACCCATAGCGTAATACTGTGCGAATTCATATGTAGATTGTTTGTACATGAAAAGACACATTTTAGAAATTGTATAGACCCCCTGCAAAGGCTGAAACATTTTTCGAAATTGTGCAGACCGCAATTGTAGAAACGTTTCCTCGCATCTAACATTTGTATTTCCCGCTTCTTATCGTTCCCATCGCAGCCCAGTATCGCGAACGTATAAACAGAATATTTTTATTAACTTTCGATTTGTTCCCGCAGGCTTTTCTACGTTTGATAACAGGTTCTATCAATATCGGCCGTCCGTATCTTACAATACGCGGAATACGCCCACACCCTGCTACATTTTACACGTTTTATCGCCTCGCGGTCCACCGAACTCGGAGAGAGCTAACTTTGATCCCGCAGTTCACTAGCGAATAGTTTCAGAACCATTCGACTGGCTCGAGCATGATCTCACCGGTGCCCAATGCGCAACTATAAATTACAGTTACTCTGATTCGGCCGAGAACTTTGCCGCGTCCCTGTTAGGAGCGTTCAAGATTCCTATTATTTCCTCCCTTTTCTCTCGTACAGATCGTTCGCTTCTAATAAATTAATCGGCTAAATCCGAAGTGATTAATCTCGTCGCTACTTGTATACTTATCTGGCTGTACTTTATAGTAGTTATGGATTAGGGGAATTAGGGATGTGAACGCTCAGGTAGTAAAACAGGATCGGGAGCTCTGCCACCGAAATCCTAAAATCCCAAGATAATATGTCCACATTTATTTATTAGTTTATTGATCCCTAAGACTGACACAGTATGGGATATTCTATTACTCAAGATGAAATACGACGGTTTAATATTTCGCTGAAGCATGGCCGAAATTCTTCGTTTAATCCTCGTAGCTTTCCAAGAAAATTCTACGAGGCTACTATGAAAATGGTGTAAGTGAAAATTAAACGGTTTATCAGTTATTTAACATCACATTATTTTAAACTAAACGAATTCAATGTAATTATTAAACATTTTAAGAAAGATATAAAATTTTTATTCCAATCCAGTTTGTTGCAGTTCAGATCGAACGTTTTTACTGGAACTAGTATGCTAGAAAACTAGTTACTAGAACACAGCGGTTGTGAAGATCGTTTTGATTTTGTCAGAGACGAAAATCGAGGAATGTCGCGTAGCGTCGAACGAAGAGTGGGAGTTGGCAAATTCGTCTGCACTCCGGTAATTAACAATGGTGTCCCCGTTGCTCGATTTTGACAAGGATTCGCTCGGACAGTCCCTCGCGTAGGGCGAATGGCCGAAACAAGCAAAACGACGGAACCATGGCAATTGGTTCCTGGGTACGCGACAAATGCAGATGTCAAACGCGATTACGGGTATCCGGCGTAAACACGAGCCAAGGAATTCCCTCGCGGCGATAAGTGATGCGGCGCGCCTCAATATCGACTGATTTTGGCCATGCTCATGGTGGCTGAAGCGGTTATCGGACGTTGCCTCAGACGATCAGGTCTTATTCGCATTCGCGGACGAACGTTCTACGATATTCCCTCCGTAACTGTCGCCAAGGTCTCTACCTTAACTGTGAACATTTTATCCCCACTATTGTGGGGGTTTCCCTCCGAGCAAGTAAATACCATTCTAGTCGTCTCGTTTTTCTAATTAAAATGATACCCGTGTGTAATCACTAGTCTTAGGATTTTTATGCAAAATATAATAAAAATTATGAATAAAAAAAAAGGATCTGTGTATGTAGGAAGGGATCAGAACTGTCTGAGGTGAAACGCGGGGGGATGCCCATAGTATCAGTCATACACCGAGATTAAGAAGGCCTTAAACAAGTTAAGACATCCACAGTCGGACAAGGCGTTTGGAATAGCCATGGTCAACACAGTGGAGAAGCTCGGATCAGACGACGAGATTAGATACAACCATAATCCGAAAATACTAAGTTATCCCTAGTCAAATAAGAATATTAATATAACCATAGTTAGACAAGTCCAATAGGTAGGATCGGGTCAAACAACAAGATTATACATAGTCCGAAGAGGGGATTAGGATGTCTCTAGTCAAACAAGGCCGTTAAAATTGCCATAGTTAGATAAGCGAAACGTGTTGAATCAAGTCAGGCAACTATAGGACGATCCATAACCTGACAAAACAGATGAAAATTGTTCGTGATCAAAAACGTACAATTAAGAGAAAAGCTGGAACAGGGATCTACGGAAAACAAGTGATTTAGGAAATTCGAATAAATCAGAGTAAGTAATTTAGGACAGTCTCTGGTCGGGCAAGTGAAACGTATTCTGGGTCAGCCACGCAGATTAGAACAGTTTATGGCTCGGTAAATATGTTGACTAAAAAACGGTCAAAGTTGGTCTACGATCAGATTACAATGGCAGGTAATCAGATAAGGTAGATTAGACCAGTATACGATCCGGCAGGTAGACGGGGATGACGTGTAATCAGACAAGTAGATTAGGACCGTATGTGATTACATAAGTGGAATAGGATCTCTCTGTGGTTATATAAGCGGAATGAGGGTGGTCTATGCTCGGACAAGTCCTCAAAGATATTAATTCCTCATGCAAATGCTAACGTGCAATTACATATTTACGCTGTTAGCGTCAACCGAGAACATCGCGAAGGTAAATAAGCCACTGCATCCGAAATTAGCGTTTAATAATCCGCCATAGGTGCAGCTTTACAATCACGATAATCATAAATCAAAAATATTAAATTAAGTATTAGATTCCACACGGAGCATCAATTATTGTAGTAGCACAATACCCGAAATTTTCGAAGCTGTTGGGTCCAATTTTGAAAAAATCATTCGATTTTACAACGTGTAAAAGTACATTGTACACCACCATACAAGAAAGTCGGAGAAAAATAGCAACAATGGAATAGAGAGAGCTTCTAAAACATTCACGGCAATTAACCGCTGACGGTCGGATGTATCAATCAGCCAGGGAACAAGCTATTGGACGTTGAGTTAAAATATATTTTCGAACACGTGGTTTCCGGTGGCCTCGATCGGTCGAATCAAACGGGCTCACGTTGCGCAAACAACCGTGGACAGAGAGCCGGAGAGGTTTAATGGTGAAGGTAGGCTTAAAAAGAGGAGCCTGGGGAAATTCGGAAACGAGGATCCGAGACCGAGGTCGCGGTCGTCGGCAATTAGCGGTGTTGCTCGTCAACAACCGGGACACAATCGGTCAGGAAGTTTTCAAGGCATCCCCGTGGACGTTGATGACGATATCGTTGACGGTGTTTGGACAATCCGTACGGGGGTACACGCGTGGCCTGTCGTGTTTCGGGTTCATCAGGGTGATTGGTGCGGCTCAAACGAGCCGTACCCCTCCTTCCCGCCCCATCGCCTGCCCTCGATCGAGCTCGATGGCTCGCCACGGAATTTGCAATGTCGATACCCGCCATTCCCGTGTCGCGCGCGGTCATCTTCGTGTAAACGTTAATTCACACGACACGCTGCTCTTACAGAACTCCACTGGAACGACAGGTTCGACGTATTTGCCCCGCCGGCACCAGCGATCACCAGGATGACGCGGATTTGCGAACGGATTACCCGCGGATCCGTTCGCTCGCTCGCACCTGCGAATCATCGACCCTAGAGACGCGGATCGCTGTCGCGTTCGTCGACGATTATGTTGCGGCTGGCACGACACGCTCGCAATTATGTTGCCGATAAATTCTCCGCCGCTTATCAAACTTCCGGAACACCATATCTGCCAGGGAATAGAAAAATATTTTTAATATTTTATTTGATTTCATTCGGTACCTTCAACTTTCTGGCAAAATAATATTTATTCAATATTCATATGGATTCATATGGTTTCCATATTGAAATGAGGAGTGTCGATAAATTCTGAATTGTCGTGTAATCCCTTCAAATTTGTTCCCTTTAAAACAGAAAAGTCTGTTCATTATTCAGCTTCGAAATTTTTACTAAAAACATGTTCTATTTACATTCTGGTTTAAAAAAGTGCCTCTAATTTTTGTAACGACCGTTCCAGCTGTTGCATTTCAATCGATCCTATACATGCAATTCAGATAAAAAAAATCTTTTGATATTCTAAATCCTCGACTTTTTACAGAAAAAACATTTTGTGCCATTCGGCAATGATTCATTCATTTTGTTACACACATCAGAAGTTCCATTCGCGGAATACAAGTTCATTTATTCATTTTTAAAATGTTGCACCTTTCTATAATCCTTTTGATGTATTTTGTTAAAAAAATCATTTCCTGTGTGGAGTGCAGATTTAATAATTCCCATACACTCTAAGCTGTTAGTCTAAAAACACTTTTAAGCTTTGAGTATCTAAATGTATTCAACCGTGCCATTTTTAAAAGTCAATAAATATCAGTCACTTTGAGTGCGGGCTATACTTAGAGTCTAGAGTCTGCAATTTCTACATTTCACTGAAGAAATTACGTGTTGAATAATATAGTATAATAATGGCTTTAACTTAACTCTGAATAATTTAAATTCGACCATTTTGCGAGCGAAGAAACGTCAGTCAGTTTGAGTGGACAGTAGATTTATCGTCTTGAGAGTACAATTTCCTGAAGCATGACAAGAACAACACCATAAATGCCGGCAATGCCATAGAACTGTGGAAACCAGCGGGAACAACATTATGCCGATATTACCCGACGTCTTTCGAAAGCATGGCGCGCAACTCGGCGGAATCAGCATCGTCGGCATTAATCGTGTCGAGGAATTCCGATAATTCGATCCGGGCGATCGTCGTGGATCGCGTCAAATCGGCCTCGAGAAAAATGACAAGGTATTACGAGGCAATTTCTGTACTTTTCCCTAATAAAATCCAATAATCCCGGACGTGACGCCGGGATCCCCAGCAATTTATCGGATCCTCGGAATGAGATTCCCGAATAATCGGCGACGCGGTTGATCATCAGCCGCGGTATTGATCGTCTACTCTCTTTCGAATAAGGCCGGCGAATAATTTACAGGTCGGACGCAAAAGTTTGTCTCGCGCGGCTCGTTTTTCATATTCGTCGGCGAAGTTTTCGCGAAACGAGCATAGCGTAGCGTGATCGATTCCTCGTCAAAATTCCCGCGATCGTAGCCGGACGCCCTTGTAATTACGCGATTAAACGACGCGTCGCGACGCCGAACGTCCCGGCTCGCTGTTCACCCGGAAAATACGCGCGACGCTCGTCTGCCCGTGGAACGATAATCAATTCCGCGAAACGGGACTTGTGTGCCGAGCTTATTTCGACGTACGTCACTGTATCGAGACTGGCAAAATGAAATGCCGAGAGCTTTTCCTTTTCTCGTCTGGGACTCGAGGAAATTTATTTATTGGGAATCCAGAGGCGAACTTATTTCTAGAATTCCAAAATATTTTAATCGATTTTAATTTTCCATTCGAGAATGCATTTATTCCAGAAATGGATTTTCTTCATATTTTCACTGTACGTACATATACTCGTTACACCGTGCAATATTCGCCGGCCCGTTCTGTTGGCAGTAACATTATTATGGCAGCGCAGTAACTACGTTACGTTATTGCCGATACTGCGTTGGCCAAACATTCCTGAAATTAATTTCAGATAACACAAATGTTTAGACGTTCCCGGCTCTGCTACCGGGGCGTGTTTGTCTCGGGAAAACGACGAACAGTGGAATTTTGAAACGTTGGGAGGGGGCGTATGCGGAGGTGACTAGTGAAGTATAATAGTAAATAATTGTTTGAAAAATCTTTGGTGGTTCCTGTTCCAGAGCGAGAAGCGTCGAGATGTAGCGAGTCTAATCAGCCCCTCCAATGTTCCATTCATTTACGGGCAACGCAAAGGTCACCCAGAGGCAGGAGTCACAGAAGAATCAGGGTGAGTAGGAAGAACTTTACTTTCGCACGATTGTTCGAGCGAGAAACACACCGCGAGGCGCCTAGCGAAGTTAGCTGGCCGAGAGACGTCGATGGGAACTTGCCGAGTTTCCGCAAAACTTTTTGGCGCGTTTCCACGACCGAACCCGACAATGGAGAGAGACATACAGAGAGACAAAGACTGTCTTTCTCCCTGGCAGAGGGCAGCGATCCTCCGGCGTGAAACGATGGCGATTTGTCGCGCGGCCTATTTTCACGGCAACGAGCTCTCTCTCTCTCTCCCCCCCCCCCCCCCCACTATCGCTATCTTCCAGTAGTCGTCTATGGCGTATTCGTTCGCGAATGATTTCTCACTGCGATACACACAGGCCACCCGATACACACGTCGCCGCGTTTTCTCAATTCTCGAACCGTCTCGCGACACAATGGACCGTGAAATTGTTGGCACCGCTCTTAATAACCGCAGTTACAAAGCGAACCTTTCCGCGATATTTCATCGGCGCTGAATCGGCGCCGGTTTAAGCTTTTGTCGCTCAACGATCATCCACCGAGGGCCTCCTACAATCGATTAACCCCTCCTTTCTCTATATCATATTCCTAAAAACAGAAGAATCTGCTGTTTCGTTTCAAATTTATCTATCCGCCAAATTAATTTTAGATAGTCTATTCAACGCGGCTTATATTTACTGTTGTTAAAAACTTTATTGAATTAATACACAGTGGATAAAAACRGTGATCCTATATGTGAATAAAAAGATAAAATACAAAAACTGTTTTGAAATAAGRAGAAGCTAATGCTGTAGCGTGAATGATGTGGTCTATCCTGTAGAACGACAACGACTGACTGGGTCGTCTCTGGAAAAAGGTCCTCGGTCCCTTTTCCCAAGTGGTGGTGCCATAAACCGCTGGGACCGCTTGCACCCATTGCCTGTTACTATGTATTAGAATATTATTGTTGAATTCCAACATTTACGATCACTATTAACTATGCGTGCGTTTCGTCCGGATCTACTAGTGGACTCATCAGTAAGGCTGATTTAGTGGGCCCTGCCTTATACGCGTCTGATCTCGACTGATGTGATCAGTTGTACCGTATGATACGCGCCTGATCTCGACCGATGTGATCAGTGTTTTTTAGTATTCAATAGATTGTTCGACGTAATCTAATGAAGCTTTCGGCAGGGTGGAAGCGAGTGTCACTGCGAGAGGTTTATTCTCAACTGGACTAATCGTCACTTTTTTTAACTTCTCCTCTAGACGAGAGGGCGTTCCTTTCGAGGTCGCTCTATGTATGCGAGAGGGGGTATTTTTCGTATCCTTCTATGTAGCGAGAATGTGTAGTGGAAAGACCATCTATGTATTCGAGAGGGTTTTCCCTGAACTTTCGCATTCGTGAGATCTCACTGATGAAAAGTCTTGTAAAAGAAATACACAGATTGGTTCATGTTGAATGGTGCATTCACCAATCAGCGTTCCCAATGCGTACTTGGCCCTCTCTCCCATGGCTCTGCTTGAGGCCCATGTCAAGGAAGGAGTAGGGCGAGACTTAATTTGTGTGGATGGAAACGTCCGTCACTTGAAACCGTACAGGTCGGGCGAAATAGGACCCTTAGCTGGGTCTGGTTTATGACATGTTGTAAAATCAACAGCGGAAAGGAACTCGGCAGGGTGGTCTCGAGTGATTACAATCAGAGTTGTGCAGAATTACAATTGAATTACTCCAGAATTATAATTACAAAGTAATTGAATTAAATTGGAATTCAATTATGTTGTAATTTATAATTCAAATCTTCAGTCAATTAAATTACAATGTAATTTGTAATTGCAATGGAGCACAATTATAAAATACATGGTAATTGAATTAAAATGTAATTCAATTATAAAATACATTGTTTTCATGTATTGTATTGTATTGTATTTCAAGTATATTGTATTTCAATTAAATTGTATTTCAATTACATTGTATTTCAATTACAAATCTGATTGAAATACTTAGTAATTGAATTACGTTGTATTTGAATTATGTAGTAATTGAAATACAATGTAATTCAACTACGTAATTTAATTACAATGTAATTAAATTAGCATAACTCTGATTACAATGAACCAAATCCTCTAAAAGGCTAATCCTCTAAAAGATTTTCGAAGCACATACGTGCCATAAATATTGTCCGAAAAAACGACCCACGTGTACGGTTCCGATGCGACGGAACATCTGCCATGAGTTCTCTATTTGTCAAAAAATATATTAACGAAGTTGTTAATTGTCTACGATAGAGCCGGTGATCTTTCGGACATAAATCAAGGACCTGCCATCACAGTTCGGACTTTCTTAAATAATAAAAACGACCTTTTTTTTTTTTTTTCTCTCTCTCTCTCTCTCGTTAAAAATATCGAAAATATTCCAAAGAAACAGTCAGTTTCAATGTAGAAGTGCGGAGATTCGAAACGGCTGGCCTCGCAAGTTTTCCGATTATTGAATTTAATGCGAATCATCTCGAATAATTCGTATGCATTGAACGATCCGGCGAGCAATAAACAACGATCGTCGCCGTAAATCGGCGCGTATCCGGGCGAGCGACCCTCGCACGGTTTCGCAGTTGTTATCGTAATCTTTAATCGTAATTACTGGATCGGATATTTACCGAAGCAACGTGGACCCAGGATAAATTGTAGGGGAACAAGTTAGCCTGGCTCTCGGACGCATACTTGTTATGGTCAATTCGTTTCGCAGTGTAAACTGCAGCCGCGGTTTCACCGACAACCGGCAAAGTGCATAATTAGATAGGGTCCTGTACGTGTAATCAATGCAATTGCTAGATAATGTAATTGACGTCGCGTGATATGGAGACGCGTTATACGAGCGTCGCGTTTTACCGAACTGTCCCTGGAATCGCTCATTAAATATGCACCACGGTATATTTTATCGTGACCGGCACGTATTAGTTGCACAGCTCTCGCGAAATTAATTTGATCCGACGGTTTCGAAGATTAGGATCGAGCCCTGAAACTCCGCCGGGAAATCTGATTGCACAGTTTTATATCATCCCGGGTTTATCGTTTAACATTCATGCGGATAACAAAATTCCGCTTTATTTACAACGCTCGAGAATTTACGAGACGGACTGGACATATTTCTGTTGAAGAAATTGCAGTCGATTCGAATCAAGTTTCCGGTAATCATTTCCAAAGTAACGTCATGCAGATATTGTGAGGGAATACGGGAACATGGGACCCGGAATTCTTGAAATTAATGGATCTACGGTGGAACGCGTTTGTACAGTTACAAGGCTGCCACTTCAAACAGGATGGCATCCGTTTCACTTCGAAAATGAAATTTTTGTGTAGTATCGAGTTAATTGAAATTAATTGCACTCTCAATTCCGTCTGATCGATACCATTATTGGCGCAAGTGATAAGCATAATGGATGTGATTAAATACGTTGGAACGATGGATAATTAACTTGTCATTAAATGAATACACACATTGCGAAGATTAAGAACGTACACACTCGACGATACGTTGAGAACAAAATTTACATTATACTACATCACGTCCCAACTTGATACCACCTACCTTCTATGGAAATAATATTTTTTGTACAGAAACCTAATTATTGATCGATGGGAGTATGCACGATTTTACTGTTCCGTAACGGTGAACCGGTCTGGTGCGGGACGGAGCTTGTAGAATTTTAATCCCGATTAGCTCTCGGTTGCGGTTGATTAACGACGTGCCAAATTTCCACGCGGCCGACCACGCTGCGTTGTTGTTCCCGAGAAAATATGACTGCGGCCCGGAGAACTTACGAGGGCATTACTAAGGGGTAACCGAGATCAAACGGTGACAAGCGAGGATCACGGACGTTAGACGAATACGTATTGCGTCCCGAACTCGGGTGCGCTCCAGGGGGCACATAATTTCCCATCTATGTAGGTCAATCCTGATCAAGACGACTATGACTCCGTTTCTGGCGACTCCCGGAATCGTTTGTCTCTCGCCAAAATTTTATCCTTTTCTATGTAGAACACATTCTGATCAGGATCGAGGATGTAGCGAGCGAGAAAAAAGAAGAAATGTCGAAGAGTGGTTGCAGGAGTTGGGGAGAAAGAGAGAAAAAAGAGAGCATAAATATACCAGACAACATACGAAACCAACAAAAATACAAAAGTTAGAGAATGGGGAAGGATGAAATAAGTAAGTAAATAAGTAGGTTACTGATAATTAGAATACTCTAAAAGAGTAGGATAGGGTAGGAATGAGTGAGATAAAGAAAAGAATGAGAGAAATTGTGGATCGAATACGTGAAACAAGATAGATTCGTATAGATAGGTTTATGTAAACCAAGTCACATTTCTGAGCAGTAAGGCTGAAATAAAGCAAATTCTATTCTATCCTACGGAACACATTTAGCGGTTTACATACTTAAGGGGATAGGGATGGAATGAGGCCTTCTCATTTCTCGAAACGTAAAAATAGAACTTTTAAGGGAGACAGCGGTCTATATTGTAGGAATATTTTATAGAAACTCCTACGTCTTGGATGTGGCGTATAGGGTTAAATAATATGGCTCCGGAACTTCGAATACTTTTCTCTTTATTAATACTTCGCAACTCAAAACTTTGCTCGCCCTCAACTCTCGCAACCTCTCTAAATCTCGACTCACACTTTTGCCCCTTGACCCTTGCACTCATTCCTTTTATACAGTTTCATTCTCTCTCCCCCCCCCTCTCTCTCTCTCTATCAGTCTCACATCCATTCGGAAAAGTCAGTTGCTCACGTACACCCTGCGTTTGGCGTCACTAGCCACTCGACGCTTGTCATTAGAAACCAAGCACTCTTCTTACGATATCGATCTTTTATCTAGAGCTTTTGATTACTGGAAGCGAGACTACCTACTTAACTGCAATTTACCGAGATACGGTCACGGAGGAACAAACGAAGAAACTTAGTAGAAGCTGAGCATAAACGTTCGCGACGAAACAAAACTTTATCGGTGCGCAATCTCGCCCCGGACACCCACTAAGGGTTAACCCGTGGCCAGAACAATCGCATCGCAGTCTATCGCCTTGCAATCCCGGAGCTTTAGGACAGAGGTCGAATCGATAAACGCGACCGAGCGCAAATCCGCGGCCGGGTACTTTAATTCCCGGCAGTTATTGTTCCGCGACACTGTTTCAGCTCGTAACAATCGGCCGATGACTGCTGCACTGCTCCCGCAGAGCTTTAAAATCCAATCGGATCTATTACCCGTGGCCCGGTTAGGCTAGCGATAACCGGGTCGAATACGCGTGCGCGCATGTGTGTGCGAGCCTCCGCTTTGCTTCGCGCAGCTGTTCGGATTAAAGGGTTACAAGCCTTTGAAACCGGTTCAAAAATATAGGAATTTCGAAAATTCTTTTATGCACGAAATTACGCTTCTTTGAAAGATCAATGTAATTGAGCAATACTAAAACTACGGGATGAAACTACGCCCGGAATTTTTACACTGAGGATAGTATTTATCCAATGTGATTTTCGAATTAGTAAAGAGATGAAGAGGAAACTGAAGATAACAGTGGGGACAGGTGTGATTGTTGATGCTGACAGTTTTGGGGATCGAAGTAACAGCGATGTTGTCGCAACAGTGTTCAATGTTCACCGACTATACCAAGTACCACCGCTAATTGATACCGTCATTGATTTACTGATTACTAAACCGATCATCATACGATACCGTTTAATTAATTTAGCTCGGGAGACTGATTGGGAAGGATAGTCCTAGCTTCCGATAAGATATTAGCGGCGGACCACTGGTCACTATAATTGCGCGGTGGATCGAATCAATCAACCTACGATTATATCCGCCTTGATCCGTTCAATGACTTCGAAATAACGAGCTTACGTGTCGGTTGTTGCTTCTGATGAACTGGGTCAGTTACGACACCGGACGCGGCTAAATCGCTAGATTACTCGGCCGCCGCCGATGCATGATTCTCTATTAAATATTGTCTATCTTTCCTGCTATATTGCTCGGCTAATCCCATCGGACATCCATGATTAAACCGCTCGGGCTCATACGAGCTTCTGCTTTCATAGATAGAGCCAAAGAAATTGCAATTAACCCTGCCTTGTTGTTCCTCGATTCTTCCTTAATCCATTCACATTTCTATTCTGTTCATACCTGCGTTCAGAACTTCACTTCAATCAAGTGTAAACTGTTAACAAATTTCATTCAATTTTATCTGACACTGTAATAATTAATAATTAATTGTTTTTCCTTGATTAGGAAAAATTAAACCATTTACATTTTTATTTGATTGAAGCATGGGTTAAGAACTAATAAAAGAATGCATTAAATTTAGCGTGTTCAACTTACTTTATCTACAACTATGCCGCCATTCAAGTCAGAAGTTTCTATTAGAAATGATTCCGATAACTTTCGGTTCCGGGAATGTTCCGTAGAACAGACAAGATAATTGGTCGCGTTGCTCGAGACAGTGGAACGTTCTGCAATTTAATTAGGACCGCCTTAATCCGAGGATCTCGCCCTGTTCTTCTTCTGGTCCCTGCTGAGGATATCACAAAATTCTCTAATTCGGTGTAATTGGTTTCCCGTACTGATGCATCGCCCTTTTAATTCTCTATCCGTTGAAAGTCCTGCGAGTTTAATTTACGGGGAATTGATATATGGTACCTGGATCTTCGTTGCTTTCTTTCCGAATGTTACATCGAACACCGGCCACGCGGTGGAATACTTTTTTAACGAGCTTCTGGATAACTGTGCTTCGATTTGATTTCCTTTGACACGTTGTAATTAATTTCCCGGTTAATTGGTATTGGATTAATATCTGACATATTTTGTCGTTGTCTGTTTCAGGGCTGCGTCGAATCGTATAACATACCACTAGACTGAGAATTATAGTACAATTTTTTTATTTTAATAGAAGTGAACTCTTCTTTCGAGGTATTAAATCAAGAGAAATTAAAAACCTACCCCTTCGTTATTAAATAAAGAGAAATTGGGAATAATCTTGAAAAGCACAGAGCACAATGTAACGTGAAATTGAATGGAACTTTTCATTCGAACCGACAATAAGAAAATGCAAACGTTTCGAATTATTAATAACATCGATTAAAAACAGCGTATTCAGATGTCAAGATAATACAATCACTAGACTGTAGAATTTTCTATAGAATTTCATACGGTTGTTGGCAAATCCAGAGAGGATTAAAATAAATAAAATTCTATGGTCTTCGTGCACGGCTTAAGCGGAAATGGTACAATACAGCATCCCAATCGATTATAATTATAATTTTCTGACGTTTCCTCGTAATTTTCAAATTTCACACGCACAATATAAATGCGTAACACTCAGCGGACTATTAATTACGTTCGAAATACACAATCGAGCGAGAGATATTAATAATCGAACGACAGGAGCTCGAGTAGAACCAGTCGAACATTAATTACGAATTAATAGAGAGCGAGACGAGAAAAACGAGAGAGGATTGCGTTTGATAGGTGGGCAATATTTAACCAATTAAAGGGGCGGTAATACGTCAAGGCAATTTCGCGAGATGTTGCGTGGTACAGGCTCGTAACAGCATCGTCGTTCAATTTCTGAAGTAGACCCATTACCCGACGATCAATCTCTATCCTTTACACCCCCGCGAATATTAACCCGTAACATCCGCCAGGTTACAGCCTATACACTGTAATAAAACCATTTGTTACGACGCCTGTCAGTGCTTTAATTTCGCCGGGGGTGTAGAACGGCCACAGAATTTCGTTCTCCTCGAAGCTTCATTCCATCAAGCCCCATTCTCCTTCGGCATCGATCTCCGATCCTTTCATTGCTCGTTCCCTAAGAATTCCTCCCATCGCTTTTGTATTAATCGTTCCAACTGAATAGAGGAATAGTCGTTGAACAGTCTCCCTGTCCCGTTTAATGCACGCCGGATGCACCTCGACGTGCGTCCACGAAGACGCACGCAACCCCTCGACGTGCAACAGGGACGAACAAGATGGACCCGCGTAACAAGTATTGTTCCTGTTCACCTGGAACAATGCGACTGCCGCTCCATTCACTGTTACGAGACGATGCTATTAAGAGAAATTAATGGGAATGAAAATCGGGATCAAACGGGGGATCGAGGGATCGACGCTTGCACGGGAACGCTTCACGCTTCCACTGTCTTCGGGATCTTGATTAATAGGGGTTGATTAGCTCAGACCGTCTTGACGGCTTCGAGAGACGCTCTTCCACCTTCCTGCAATTTTCTCTACAACTTCACCTCGTAATTTTTATAAAAGTTTAATGGAATTTGGTACTCTCTTTTAAGATTTAACAACCGGGTGTACAACATATTGATTTTCCTAAATTCTTTTAATCGTTCCACTGAAATTGATCGTGAGTCTCGTCTGATATTCTCGACACAACACCTCCGAGGATATTTTAATAAACGCCGGAAGGTGAAATATGCGTTCGCTATCTGCAAGCAGGTAGAACGTTACCGGCATTACTCCCGCGGTGAGATTAATTGCGGTGCACGGGTCGGAAAAGAAGAGACTTCGGGTGGCATGAGAGGACATCCGACGGGTGATGTCTCAGGGGAGAAGAGGGAATAGATTTTTCGTCGGCTCGTCCGTCGCTTCGACGACGGGCTGGATATTGGCGTGGGAACGCCGAGTACGTGCTCAGATACAAGCCACTCGTCGCTGATGGAACCGAATTTCTAGATAGAAGCTCGAGGACCTGCAGCTCGTCTTCGCGGGCCAGACGATCCTCGAGAACCGGGGATACAGAAATTGGGAAACGCGCCGCGAATTCGATGATCTGCTTCCCGGAGAATAGACGGTGCTGTGGTTCCTGTAATTTCGTTGACCGAAACCCAACGCAAACGTTTCTTCATGTAGGAACTACATCTGGCGAAGGGTACTTGAATTTAATTTTTATAACTCCGTAAACAAAAATATACTGTTGCACAACACAGCAGACAAAGAACTGGAGATGTCTTATACCTAAAAAAAAAATTGTACAATTGAAATATCTGTAGAAGCATTCAACAATTTTCTTCGTGAGTGAATATAATGTTATACAATTCGCTGCTGAAATAACTCCACAATCTATAAAATACAATATAACACTGTCCAACACTAAAAATGTTTTCATATAACTATTGCGCTGATTCCGAATCTGGTCTTAACTTTTTCCTACACGCACAGTTTTTGAAAAACACGACTTTGAAAAAAAAACCTATTTTTCAACTTTGAACTAATATTGTATTTAAAACAAGAATTTAATATTGTATTTATATTTAAAAATGTTATTATATTGTTATTTATTATTTATTACTATATTTATTCCGTATAAATTATTTTATATATTTTTTTTAATCTTAGTCTCTTGTTTATAGTATATTTCATACTAAAAAGGTCTTTTGCAAGAAAAAAACAATTTATTCCCACAGTACACTATTACACTATTTACAATTCTAGAGTACATATTAATAATACGATTTAATATGGAGCAACCTATTCTTATTTATATCTTGAAGTCGATAAAAACAGTCCCATTTATTGCGTTTGTACTTATTTTACTCGGAAGAATCTCGAATGTTTATTGGTACTATAGGTACATAGAAAAGACGGCAATTACTGCAAATAAAATTTTTCACTCTCTGCGTTTTGCAGACTTTCGTTACATTGTATGTGTTCCATAGTCTGTAGACTGTCGTTTGTACAATTTATAAAATTGAAGCATAGTAAACGATACTAAGACCAGATTCGGAATCAGCGCAAGAAACTCTATAAGATCCACCCAATAGTTATATGAAAACAAAAAAATAGTTTAAATTTGTTGGTCAGTGTAATTATAGCTCCCATAAAGCGTACAGTAGAAGTGGATGTGCATGGTCAGACACGCAATCGAGCCCCATGAAACGCTGACGGTAGCAGCCAGCTCGCAAGCAATATTCCAGAGACAATCTCGGACGGAAGACAAATATTTCAGAGGAGCGTTCACGCCGTCACTAGACTGATTGGTGGAAATACAACGTCGGAAAGCTTCGTTTTATGCTTGGCGAAGATTTCTGAAACTTTGGTAAGGAGTTTCAATTAGACTGAAATGTGGGTTCCTCGCGCTCGATTTTTCTCACGGGCGAACAGCAACACGAATCCTCGGGCGAGCTCGTAACTCGCCGGAATGAATGATACGAGTGTTCGATTCTCTCCGCGGCGACGATTCCGCGCGCGTTCGAGTCTGCGCGCAAAAAACGAAGCGGAATGAATGGGGCAACGTTCTCGCTGGCGAGGTGCGAGGTGCGAAACAGGAGGCGCGAACCGACCACGATTTATATATTTTTTTCGAGCTTTTTGTAGCCGTTCGCGCATCCAACAAAACAAAAAATAAAAAAGAGGCCAACCGCGAAAGCAAAACAACCGGATCCGGTTCGGTTCTTATGGTTGCACGCGCGACAACAAATTTCCATGGAAATATCCGGCCACGCGAGCGGGTTAGAACGAGACGAGAGCCGCCGCGTTGTGCCGACGGGATTTATGAAATACCGCGGCCCATTTTCCCCGCGACTATTTTGTACATTTAAATCCGACGAACTTTAACTTGCAAATGCGCTGCCGCGGCCGCCCTGCATTTAAATACTCAAAATTTGAATAGTTCGCGCGACGATTAAGAAAAATGTACGCGCGGCCGGACCACCGCGGCCATTCCGCACGACGGAAATCGTTTTGTTCTCCGACGGTTCTCTTTTTTCGACCGACGCGCCGCGGAAAATGTGCTCGAATTTTCTACGAAAAAAGCGAACTATTTCGAGAATTTTCCTGCTGAAAGGAAAGCCTGAGGCTGCGCTCGAGGCGGGAATGAATTGTTAATGCTCCGCGATTATTCCTCTGTTGATCATTTTTATGAAATGCATCCTGAACTAGAGGCAAGTACGTAAAAGATTCGAACAATAAGCTAGACTTCATATTTAACGCGAAAGAATGAGCGACGCCTTGTACACTGTTTATTCAAAGTTTTTTAATAAAGTGGCGATAAACAATCGTAGATCAAGTTTTATGAGGTCAATGTAAAGGGGAGGCTGCTGCCTTCAAATCTGAGTTGGTCAAGTTCCTCATAAAAATTTTTCAATGTTTGCAGAGTTGGTTGAATTTGACAAGTTTTCAAATGATTTGACACCTTTGTTTTCATTCTTCTACGTGACATAAAAGTATCCGGGAGAGAGAAAACTTGAGGCAGGAGAGTTTTATTGAAATATTCTGAAAGTAGAGGTTTCGGGTTTCACAATAAGCCTAGAACGATAGCAGTACGATGCTCTGTTACCGATTTATGAATTATTACATTTATACGTCTTTCTCGACGAAGATCGAGCGTGCTTTGCTTTCGCTCGCCGATGCATAAGAATAGCCTGCAGAGAATGAGACCGCAAAATTGATGTTGTACATTGTAATTAACGAGTATCCGAGACGGTGGCAAAGCGATTTTCTTGGTGGCAGTGTCCTCGAGCCGAGTATCTCAGAAAAAAGCGTCTGCGGGAGCCTCGACGCGGCAGCGAACGTGAATGGGGTCGTTTGCATGCGGCTATCATCAAATTTGCGTTATTCTTCTGCATCGCGAGGGGCGAATGGGATCGTAAGAGGGAATCTGTATTATTGGCTGGATGGCTGTAAGCGCGACCGGCTCCTTATACGCGTTTTGAGCTCGACAGAATGGATACTTCCGAACGACCGTCACGTTGCTACGATACGGCATAGCAATTCCGAATAAGCTTTCGTCCCTGGCTAACGACGCTGCAATTTCTTTCGGGAAATGCTCGCAAAAAGGAAACCACCTTCGATAATTTTTTCAACACGTTGACAAATTAATGGATAAAATACAAATCAGTAAAAACATTGCAGAAAATAGAGTTATATATTTCCAACTGAACAGAATTATTAAAAAGGAGCTAAATACTCGTACTCTCAACACCACAATTTTCATCAATTCACTGAAAATAAATTGTTCAAAATTATTAATTAGAGCTGTCGATGGTCCTAAGCAACGTCAATTATACAGTTGTCACGTCCGGTGGTCCAACCGTTTCCGAAAGTACTAATCAATAAAAATAATCTATGCATTCAATATTTTTAAATAACAATTATTATAAATCCCTCATAGTGTTGCGCAAGGTAATAGATTTCTTAACACTAATATTAATCGTAATATTAAAAATGTATCGTATGTTATATCACATTACGAACGATAGAACTAAGCTGAATTTACTAAAAACAATCCGAATTAGAATCAAAACACGTCTAGACAAACGAAGATTCCGTAGACCATATTCAGCACGAGATTACAAACAGAGTCCAGGATAAACAAAACCAAACACCACTAAAAACTATATGGAACTGAACGTGAAAAACAGAAATCTGACCAAAATGCAAACGACAACTTTAATAAGAAACATTCGCGAAGAAGAAGATACATCCGTTCCCACCGAGATAAAGCTTAGAACAAAGAATAAAGAAAATATAAAAGGGACTGCTCATCGTCAGGAGCAGTCAGTCCAATTCTATAATTCCAATATTTCAAACTATAATTCAAAGTTCAGTATCAGTTTCTTTGTTCAGTAAATTTTTGTTGTTCAAATTCAGTTTTTGTGGTTCAAGTTCAGTTTTATTGTTCAATTCGAGTTCAAGTTTTTATTGCTGCCCAGTTCCCGTTATTTTGAATTACGAATTAAAGCTGCTAGAACAACACCAACACGGTAAATACTAACATTTAATTATAATAACCCCAATAACACAATGTATCCGAATTTTTAGTTAAAATATAATATTGTTTTTCTTTTGTCAATTAAATAAATTGTCAATTCATTTTGAACACCTAACTTCGAACTTACATACTACTACATACATACACACTATAAATCCATAATTAGAGCCAATTGTCTTCCGAAAGAATCCTCAATTACCCGAACCGAAGCCGGTGAATGCAGGTAGGTTCGAAAACTGCGCTTTATCCCGAATTTAAACTTTTGATTAACACTAGATAATCGGAAATCATACTTGGAACGTAACACAGTTATAAAAATCGTCCGTTGTCCGAGGGTTAACGTTAAAAGTTTTTGAACTTCCAATTTTTCCGCGCAGAAATAAGAAAAATGGAAGGGAGCGCGAGCCTTTCGAGATTTGACGCGTCTTTCAAACGGCGACCACAATCACGCGTAGAAACACGAACGTGTACAGGTGTGTGCTTGGACGTCGGCTATCGGCTTTGAAGCGTTCTAACGTCAAGCCACAATGCGTGGACGCGGACGGGCCGAATCCGCGTGTTTGCCGACCTATGTTCGACAGCTTTGACGCGTTCCCGTAGGGACGACGCGGACACCGGGGATCAAATCTGGAGATGAGCAAACCGCTGTCTCACCACACCACGACCGATTCAGGATTCCCGCTATCCAATCCTGTACGGGGACCGGGTATCGATGTATACGACCGAGTTACGATGCTGATAACGTCGACGTCGTATTACTCTGGATATAGAGCGGGGGGGATCGTCTACTCGCACGTGTACGATAATATGCTCGGACAAAGCGATGCCTTGATACTGGCCCGCCTCTGTTCACCGGTCGACAATGAGCCAAAGTAATCACTAGCCTTCTGCGTCGCGCCACCTGCTAATTAGAACCGTCACCGTTCATTCACCGTCCTGAAAAATTCGCAACATTCTTTTACAGAGTGAGATCAACACGGATTCGAAGACAAAAGTCTCCACTTTACACTGACCCCTTAAAACTTGATCTACGATTATTTTTGATTGATTCATTCATTCCCGTTGCGAAGTTCCTCTCAGGTTTAAAACAATTTGCCCCGTAAAATTTCGACGTGACTAATAAATTACGCGCACCCCGGTGAACTATAAACATTTTAAAATGCCCAATCTATTCCCATCGAACTGTCAGACCCCTAAATTTTTCATTCACCCGAGATACACCGAATTAGATTATTTATAGATACTTGTACGCTGATGCAATAAATGCAATTGACTGACACTCTCAGCGAGAATGGTACCTCGTCGAGGCAATTCTAAAAGTTTCAAGGGAACAATCGCCACGAGATTCCGAAATCTTAGACGTCCTCTGCAGGAAGTTTTATGGGAACTTTCGGGGAGGACCACGCGACGAGTTTTAATATTTCTGTCATTCGAGTTCGAATCGCCAAGGTAGAACGCGCGGGCGAAACAGAACCTGAACGGCTGCCTTAACAGATTTCGAAGCTAATTTTTGCGAGAAGCAGCTCCGGGAGCAGAGTGGCTGGCAGCAGCCGAGTGCTCGTTAAACAATGCGAAACAACAGCCGTCCAATTGGCGGAGCGGCGCTCGGCTGTTCCGCACATTTTAATCAGGACGAAGTGCTATTAAGAATGCCGGGCTACCTCCGTTTGTTTCACCCGTTCCACGGGTAAAAACGTTGCCCGGGGACACTGTCTTTCCGGAGTCGGGATCTTCTTTCCGTCGACCCGCCGATTACACCGCTGCTCATTCTGAACCGTTTAATTAGGACAACGAACGATTACGCTCGTCGTTCGCCCGCGATCGCAGACTAACTGCTTCGATTGGAGAATGTGGCGAGCGAAAGCCTTACTGCCACACAGTACTAATTATACATCAATTTCCATTTTTGCTGTTTTTGTTTTTTAAACTCTTGTTTAGCAAATGTTCTTTACGGAATTTTTATTCAGATTTTATAGTGCGTCACGTTTTCGCTGAATAGTTTTAAAAGTTTTTGACAACTGCTATAACAGCACGATTAGAAAATTGCTATAAACAGCGGAGACCGTGATCCGACACTGCGAAACAGAGATTCGACGAGGAAAATATTGTGCGCCAGCAAAAACGTTCAATTAAACGGAAGAATCGGCAAAGGATAAATGATCGATGTCGAAATCGGACGAGAGGAGGCTCTCTGTTCGACGACCGAGTCTCGCTGGGGACACACACGTGGCGAAAATTTTTCCAATAAATGGAGCCACGATACTGCCAGAAAAGCAATTTTCCTGACTCCTATTTCTCGCGCTGTTCCGCGATGGAACGCGCGCATGCATCACGACTCCGGACGGTTTTCAAGTTATTTGCGATTCTTTCCCTGGTGTCACCTAATGCACAACTGTATATCGCGCCGTGGGCGACTGGTATCGTGCTTGATAAGGTGTCCGTCACGAATAGTATATGCTCGATAGATCGTAAACGGTCGCGAACGACCGCGGACATCGCGCAATAAAATCTCGCTGACAGCCTTTGCTGAAATCACGATGCAGAACCACGCAGTGTATTGCGATACAGGTTTTAATTTGATCTTAATCGCAGAAAATGCTTTTGACACTGTCAACAAATTTTCAAGAGAGATTTTGTTTAGTCGTAATTTCCCGAGGACACTCTCAAGTGACGTGCGGACGTATTCCTACTCAAGGTTTGTAAGGCTTGAGCCCGGTTATGAAACTGCGGACACGTCGACTCGAGAATGACCCCGTACGACTGGATATTACCCGCCAAATTAATATTGGGTAACCGGTTCAATGGGTAAAGTGATAAGATAATTAGATCGGATTGATTCGAAAGGAATACATTAAAGAAAGCGTTTCGTCCCGGACCTGCTAGTGGACTCGTCAGTAAGGCTGATCTAGCAGGTCCTGCCTTATACGCTAGCGCACGCAAGGGATGTAGAATTACAGCGCGGAATTTGGCGCGATTGTCCAGATCGTTGGACCACGTGATATCGCGATACAAGTCTTCAAACTAATACTTTAGATGTTACGGTTTTAGATATTGCTCGTCCGAGAGCTAGCAGAGAACTGTCTGCGTTTGAATTCTTGTTCGTTTTCGTTGAGGAAGAAAATGCACTGATTGGTTCCTGTCGAAAGTTGCAGTTACCAATCAGCGTCTTCAAGAATGTTTAGCTTTCTTTCCAAGGCTCTGAAGGAGGCCTGTCAATGGGAAAGAGAGAGACGATTCGTGAGAGAAACGTTCTGTCACTCGACACCGTACTTATCCGGCTCGAAGGACCCTTTTCCGCGACCGGGTTTATGGCACGCTGTAAACTTAGTCTATACAGAAAAATAGACATCTGGCAATGTCTAGAATGGTCACCGAAAGACCCTAATTGACTGAATCTTCAAGGAATATTCTTAGTCACGAACGTACCATAAATATTGTCCGAAAGAACCACGTGTCCTGTTCCTACGCGACGGAACAGATTTCACGAACAAATTTTCCAATGTTTCTAGATTGCAAAAAATCTGGACTCGAAGCAGAAATGTTTCAACGATCGAATTTCCGCACGGCGAAAAATTGTCTCGCGGAGAGCGACGTCGACTGTGAAAGTGGGCGTAATTATCACGAGAATTGGCTGTTGCTTCGGCCCGTGTAATGAACAGGGCCCAAGAACTATAAGAACTTCGGGCGAACTTTCTGCAAATCTGCTTTCCAATAAGCGAGCGGTACAGATTGCTGGCGGATCTCTGATCCTGATTCCTGATGCAATTCTATGGAAAACAAGAGTTCGTGCACGCGCAAAGACTCACCAGTCTACCCTCTTTGAATTTCATGTATCCCGGTAATTGCATTATAAGCAGATTGAAAACTTGCACCGGCGAACTTCTTAAGTGGATATTACGCGCTAGGTGTCTCCGCGCTATAGTCTTTCGCCATGGAAACCCTCCGAACCATCGCCATGAATGACACTAACGATAGACAAACATCTGCCTAAATGTGTGCAAACTTTAGATCGTTCTGTTCCCAAGTTCATAAATTAATAATTGTTTTTGGTTTTCGATCGAAATTCGACCAAAAACAATTAGTTATCAAGGATGGCGAATAAATAAATTTTAAAAGAGGAAGACACTTGATCTGACAACGTCCCAGTAGTAGACTACAATTTGTTTTGAACATTAGTTCTGACAGAGTCCTCAAGATGGACAACATAATCAGAAAGTCTTTCTCGCTAGTTACTGATATGTCACCTTTCAGTATAAATACGATTTCCAAATTGCCTTCTAGCATCCCGTCGTGTATAAGGCAAGGCCCGCTAGATAGCCTTACTGATGAGTCCTCTAGCGGGTCCAGGACGAAACACCTCTTTCCTTTTCTTTTCCAATGTAGCAATGATCGAGCCGCGCCGCGAATAAATAAATATTTTCATAAATTAATTGCTACTTTGTTTTACATAGAATTGGGCCTGAAAATTTTCGAAACCATTCTTTGAATTTTCACAGTGTTCTAATACTTTCAACATTTATTTTAGCTGCCTAGAAATTGTAATTGTTTGAGAGACGAGTTCTAATTCAAGAACTAATCGATAAGAGTTCAATTACGAGCCACGGGACCACAAAATAGAGAACAAAGTATACCGGTTTCGGGTCCATCGGTTACTTTAATAAAGGTAGTGGCGGGAATAAGAAGTTTATTGGCTATTCAGCGGCACGCGCGCACCGAAAATCAGCTTTCCAATAAGCGGGGAGAACAGGGAAACGTTGGGAAAGCAATTTGTGATTCCGGAGGTCGTCGGTCGGTGTTCTACGAAATCGGCAGCAGGTATAGTTCGTTTTCAATTTTGTTCGGCCGCGGCACGAAGATCGCCTTATAAGTCACGCGATCTCAGGATTACCCCGGAACTTCGACGATCCACTGACATTTTTTTTTCCCCCGGGAACTCCAATTTCGCTGGGGACCGTTCGTCTTTCGTCGAGGAATTCTGTTCTACGCTGCTCGATCCGCATCTACCCTCCTCAAAGGAAGCAGATTCTTCGGATAGTTCACCAGGAACACTGTTATCCTTGTTCTAAGTCTCATTTAACCATTTGCAATCAAAGCAATTCTAATTCGAAAACCGAATTTTTCTTCCGGTCTGAAATATTTGCATTTTATATGATTTTGTTAATCTTATCGATACAAAACTGATATAATTTCTCTTACAATAGTTTCAGTGATTTATTAAGATATTAAATATATTTGGTAATATATACGTACTGTATTTATAGACTTGTAAATTTTTTATGAAAATATGTGCATTGCATTAGAAAGTGAAGAAGTGATGAACACGCAGTGCTTGATATTCAAAGGACTATTAGCTTTATCAACATCAATGGATCCTTAACCAAATTTATTCTAGCTAGAAATACAAGTTAGCATAATTACACAATTTCTCTGATAGTCGAGAGGAGTAAGTGGGAAATGTGTTTCACGATCTCGTTCCCATATATTTGAACGGGGAACGCAGCGGAATCGTAATTTTGCATTAAATTCGTGTTTTGTGTATTTTTCAATATCTCACGAAAACGAAAAATATTATATATTTAAGCATCGTTCGTATTAATTATGCAACGTAGTTTTTAATTATGAACGAGTAATTGGAAAATGCACTTCGTCAAACATCGCTTTAGAAAATAAAGTGAAATTATTACGAACTTCAATCAACTCTGTGTTTTATGTACCTTATAATTGCAGATATTAAATTAAATTTTCCAAGTAATTGCACAACGAACCTCTTTTTCTCTTTCAGTATCATTTTTTTTATACTTTTGATCTGTAAATAGAAAACTGTAAAATGAATGCGAACAGAACTGAAAATCTGTAAAAAAAGGCGATCAATTTTATCACGAATAGAATAATGTTCCTTGCAAGATGATATTCTCAAAAATTCTGAAAAGCTCAGCGATAATTTTTTCATCCAAAGGGAAATGACAAAATTCGTATTCAGTTGAAGATTAAAGATTGTAAAGACGTAATATATTTTCCCAGCGGGATTACACGCGAAAGTCATTGAAACCGCTTTATTACCATGCATCACGGAAAAATGTCACGAAGAATAATTGCGCTGGCTGCCTATGTATACCGAGGCCGGGGCTCGTAATTATCGTTAACTGCGTTATCTGGCCAGGTTTGGTCGACGATTCGCAATAAGTACGAAACGCGGAAAAATTAGAGATAATGCATCCGACACCCCCAGCTGCTACTCCCCTTTCACCCCGGCCCACCGAAACCCCGCCTTAACGAACCGATTATCGTTATTAACGCGTTTTATTGGCAGATAGTATCCCGAGGGATCGTTTTTCCGCTGTTCAACCACCGCTGACTCTCCTCCGGCTCCTGCGTCCACAATCGTTTTCACCAAAAAGTTGCCGCGTTGGAACGAAAGCGCTCGTCCGCTTTGACGATGGAATAAACGTTCACGTTAATTTCCTTCTTTCTCCCGCGCACGTCGATACATTTCCACAGCGAGCTGTTCTTCGATGATGAATGTAACCGCCCCTGGCAGTTCCCACTCTCTGATTCTATTTTTTTTCCATTCGGGGATGCGAACGAGCCCCTGAAGACGTTTCTAGGTGACTCGTTGCCTCACGGCGTTTGTCGATGCTTGTACGGTTCGATGCAATAATCAAATCTGTGATAAAGAAATCACAATTTTTGCAGACGCATTTTGCAAAAGCAGAATCAAATAAAAACTTGCTTTCCGGAACAGTATCCTTTTTACATCTGGAATAAATTGAAACCAATTTTGTATTCTGCCATTTTTCAAAATGTTCAGAGACCATAATTGTAATTGTTAATTTGTAAATTGAAGATGTACTAAATTCGGTTGAATTTTATGTTCTGACGTTTTCTTAAAATGTTCAAAAGCCATAATTACATAAATATTGTAGTCATAGTCTACTGATTGTGAGATATTAATTTGTACGATTCTGTGGCGATGATTATAAGCTTTCCATCATCTCGCAGTGTTTCTTTCAAGAGGCAGACACCCGAAAGCCCCGACAATGAGAATGGATGCTCGGATGCAAGGTCTGAGTGAAAGCCCGAGATCTTCGAGGGAAGAAGTTTCTTTAGAGCTCGCGTTAATTCAAGGTACAAAGGAGCCGCCATTAATTCGGGGGGGGGGGTGGCGTGGTATATTTGCGAAATGGATCATTTCAAGCGAGAACAGCCTGGCTATCTACCGGCAGTATGGCGGCTCGAGGCTCGCAAAGATGTTCACCGTGACTTATTGAAGAAACAGACGATCCGTAGCATGTTTCGGGCCGACGGCTCGCGAAATTCGGCCCGACTGGGCTGAATGCTAAGCTGCGACCAGCGGAATTGAAGTTTCGGGCAAATTGAAGCTCACGGACTCGACTCAGTTTCGACGTGAGTTCTGTCGGACGTGTTTCGTTAAAGGGAATTTTGAGAAGAGGCCTTAAATGGAGTTGCAGGCTAAAATTACCGAGCCGCTGCATACTGTTTAGCCGACGTCTGTGTCATTAAGCGAAACGAGTTTGATCAGGATGTGTTTGATTAGAATTAATTGGCTCCGCGCGCGGACGTCTGCCGTCTGTGTTTGGTCAGTCCGGTAAACAGGTCTTTTTTCGATTACACCAACCCCGCACTCGTTCTAGGCCCTCCGTTCACGGAGCGTCGCGTCACAGACGCTTACGCGACAAAATATCAACATTTTCAACATATTTACTGTGAAAATGAAATCGATTTTGTTGTAAGTACGCCAGGTGGTAATGCTGGAAAAATTGGGGTGAATCATCACTTCACTGATTTCTAATTTATTTATTGCGAAAAACATACATCAAAAGGAATAAATCTGCACCTCTGAATTTTTATCTCACTCGAATTGATATTGTTTTATTTCAAGGAAATGAATTTCAAATTCTTTTTTTCTACCAGTTTCTCGAGTTTGGATTAAAAATTACTGTAAAGATAATTTAATGATATCGGCGCCAGGTTCGATCAATTATAGAGAAAAACACAACCATTTTACAAATTAAATATTTAAATTTTTCAACGTTTCGATCCAAATGCGGATCATTATCAAGAGAACCAAATTTTTGCGTCTGAAACGAAAAATAGTAATCAATATTTTGAAGAACCAAGCTTTAAATAACCGTAGTGTAACACAGCCGTGAAAACCACAAAATAAATTGAATACGTACTTGCTGTGATAAGAAGGACAAAAACTGTAAAACACATATTAACGAATTGCAAAACTACCGTTTCACCTACATGGCTGGCAGAAATGTAACTGAAGCATGGGAGACGTGCAATGGTGGTAACCAAACATAAAATTGGCGGCAGATTTGAAAACACCTGCAACTTGAACATAAATTTTTAAACTAGAATTCTCAAAAGAATTCATGACCATGTAAAAATTTTTTTCAGAGGTTGAAGAAAAATAGAAAAATAAGACAGAATCTAATGTGAGATTGGAAGAAATTACTGTAATTACTGTAATCGACGGGAAAATAGACAGTATACCTACGTTTAAGAGTTGTTAAATGAATTCTACCGAGACGAGCGTATAAAAGAGCGAAATAAATCGTTGTGAAAAGGTACGTGTATTATGGTCAACGGTCAGCGAATCGACTCGGAGCGTAGCGTAGAGTATCGCGGATTTTCGAGTTTCGCGGCCCATTCTCTGACGGTGCAATTAATTATGATAAGCAAGCCCGTGATTGATCGCCCGTGGCCCGCGCGGTTCAACTCGAAGGAGAGAGTAATTACTTCCACGCGCGGATTTCCGGCGATAATTCAACGACGAGCTGGCCCGACGCAAACGACGCGTGAATACGAAGTTCCTTCGCGAGCCGGCGCAAAAACAAAAGAACGATTATGAGCCCCGACAGCGTTCCGCAACCCACTAAACTCGGACTACCGGCGCGGCGCACAGTGGGGTATTTGTCCGATTTCAGCGGTCAAAATACAATTTTTTAAATTTTACATAAACTGTAAAATATATATTTAATATACTATATATTTAAAACACAGCATTCTTTATAATAAATATTTCCAAAAGATATTTAAATGTAAATGATTATACTCTTCGATAGTGTACATAAAATAGACGAATAACGTAAAAATACTGATTAGTCTATGTAATAACTACTCTACAGAGATATTTTAATTGTAAATGATTGTACTTGTCGAAAGTGGACTTAAAATAGACGAATAACGTTAAAATATTGATTATTATCCGCACTACAGAGTTTAGAATCTGATACGCTCCTCTTTATGGACAAATTTTGCACTCAAAACATCCGTGCCAGTAAAAGCCGCATACAGTACAAAAAGTAGAAATCTCAAGCTTTAAAATGGTTCTTCTTTCATCAAATTTGGATCAACTTTAGCAAAGTTACAGCAGTTTCAATATTGATCAAATTTTGTACTAGCTGTGGCCGCTGAAATGGGACAAATACCCCACTGTGCGGCGCCGCGAACATAGACTAGCCACGGCTTTTAAAAATCCATTTTACGAACCCTCGTGAGAAATCGCAGCTCCCGGCTTACCGTTATCGAATTCTTGCGAATATTCCTGTCTCGGCCACTTGAACAACGAATAAACATGTTGTTATGTATTGAAACAAGACATTTATTCACTTATGGAACAAACTGAGTTATATTTCACATTAAATGTGGTCGTCTTTACATTTACTAGTGTGCTTAGCACGCACCGCAAACATTGTTCTCTTGATAGATCGCTGTAATCGCGTCGCGAATCCCAGTGTTGTCTAATTTGTATAGATCCGCCCGTTTCGTCTTTCCGGTAACGCCGTCGAAGGAGCGATCTAGTGTGGCTATATCTATTTAACACATGTTGCGACACAGATC
Organism: Lasioglossum vierecki; assembly: GCA_028455595.1. Lineage (NCBI taxonomy): Eukaryota > Metazoa > Arthropoda > Insecta > Hymenoptera > Halictidae > Lasioglossum > Lasioglossum vierecki. Next base: position 12,669,847 of record CM052339.1, on the reverse strand, counting down.
GATTATAAATCGTGCAGTCGGTCCTTAATTATTCTAGCAATACGTTTGTAGTAAATGAGCTATTCAACGAATTGATTAGGTATACATGTAAATTCGCGGTTCTCGCAATTAATCAGACGTAACTCCATCTTACAAAATAACTTTTGAAAATTTTCAAAAATATGCTAGATTATAACATTCGATAGAGTTTAGTACGATTTTAATTTACCTGACTCCACTTCCTTGTATGTTACTTCTCAACTAATCAGATGCAAAATTATTTTAAAATTAAATTTAAAAGGTTTTTAATTAAGATTTATTAAGATTTTATTTCGGATCTGAAGAAAAGACCGAAACCATTGACTCCACTTCCTTGAAATACAAAATCTGCATAAACATACGCAGCGATTACTCGTAAGATGTAGGAATGAGTACAGAAGGATGGAGAGCAATGAATCGCGGAACAATCTCCATTACCCAATTCTCCCTCGGCTCGAAAATTGATCAGCCCGTTTTCTCTCCGGCCGCAGTTCTCTACGGATCGACGAAAGCCGCGGCAAGAGGGATCCTTCACTTTCCTAGTCCAAACATGGTGCACTTTATCCGGTCGCATTAATCCATCGAGCATCGTACAACAGCGTAAAAATACAGCTTACGTATTTGGGTTACGACACAGTTGCGTCGTAACGCGCGCTCGACGTCGCCGCCGCTTGCCTAGGTTGTTGCGGATCCTTTTTCGCGAAGAAGCAACGACGACGCCCGGCGTGGAAATATATTCGCAGGGGTTAGATAAACTCTTGAGCGTAGCATGGTCGCGTCCTATCTTTACGTAAGGGCTTAAATCTGGCAGCAGATACCCCCTCTGGATCCATTGTGCGTCGCGTGTCCCCGGGAAAATTGCGACGGCTGCGCCATTAACCGATGCATCTCGCCCGGGTAATTGCCCCTCCATCCAGCCACGCTCTCTCCCGCGCCTCTCTTGTTTTACGTAGCTATTTGTCCGACGATTATGTCGCTTTTATGTCAATTCGCGAGCGCCTTGCTTCCACCCCGTGTTCGATGCGTGTCGCGCCGCGCCGGCTCGCGATCCCTAATTGAGATTTTATCGACGGCTAAGCGGGGCTCGGATTTTCGACAAAGTGCGTCGAGATTCGAGCAATGTTAATTATACCGGCCTGCTAACGATCCTGTGTCAACGAGCCGACACCCCTCCACCCCTGTCGGTATAAATTACGGTCGGCCGATGTTAGCTCGCCAAGCCCCTTTAGAAAGGAACTATGAATAATTCCGCGGAAACGAGCTGGCTTTGCGGCAGATTTTAGGCTAATGCTATACACCGCGAGTTTACTCAGCCAATCCCGATGCGACAATTAAATGTCGCATCCTCGCAGTTTTCTCGATTCCACCAGCCACGCAACCTCGGACTGAGCTAAAAAATCAATTAGTTAAAATTTAACGGTTCTAAGAGCCATTTTAACTGTCGTATATATTCGGCAAAAATGCTGAGTCGTGCTCGAATACGTCGCAAACAGATTTGAAGGTCTACATCACTTAGTTCTCTTGTAAGAAATTTCGAAAAATTCGCTGTATAATGTGATGGGAGTTTTATACAAATTTCTTCATACCACATTTAATCTGTGTATCCTAATCTAAATTTTATCATGATTTAGTGACATGTAACAATGTCATCCGGTACTCATTACGCAGGATAATAAAGAGGAAAAACCTTTTTAGCATAACTTGCGGATATAAGTGCTCCGTATACAGAATACTGAAATAAAAGTTTATTTAAAATATGAAGTAGCAGCTGGGGGAGGGGGTTGCCAAGCCGAGTCGTAATATCAGAAGAAAAAGGGGGCGTAGCGTCGGGTATTGTTCGAGTATGGTTGATTTCTTAATGAAGCCGGAATGGCAAGGTAGAATGGGGAGCGGTGAATTGCGAGCGGGCGATAACAACGTTCGCCTGTGGACCAGTGGTCCGCGGTGTTCATGGTTTTACCGGCAGCTCGCAGGACACGCCAGGGACTATAATTGAGATTTTATCGGGCCGTTAAACGCTACAAACTTCCGGTGCAACACGTGCCAAAGTTTGCGGAGCAGCGGCCGGGGCCGTGGTGCCGCGTTCCTGGCGCTTCTTTAAGCCCCGCAACCGGCGCGGCGCGGCGGTATCGTGTCAAACGGCGCGTTCACGCGTCCACCGGATCGCCGCGCCGATTTTACCTGGGTCCTCCCGTTGTGCCGTTTAATTGGCAAACAATCCTCTCTCTGTTACAGGCCAGAGAATACCTCAGCGCGGTGCGCGATGACTGCCGCGGGATACTGTTCCTGGCAACGGCGACAAATCGGTGAGTGAACATGTTAAAGTGAACTCTATGTTGTACTTAACTGTAAAACGAAACGATCTCGAAATGTACCGTGGAGTATTTGTTTATTGATAGGAGCACACAGATATATGGTACTTTCGTCATTTTTTCTTTCACGAAGGATTTCATCCCTTACCATTTAATTGTACGTAGACTGTGGACGTATTACATTTAGTATTGGCGATTCTCCACGAGGGAGAATACTGCACCTCGGCAAAAAGCCATAGCAGTTGCGCCAGCCAGATGTTCGGGCCAATATATCTATTTTTTCTTTCTTTTCTTTCTAATAAGTCAACTGTAACGAAACACAAGGATGAATATAAGAGCAGATGTGAAGGAATAAGGAGTAAAATGGAACCAAGAGAGGCAGATTAGAACAAAAAAAAACGAAACAAGACAGACACAGCAATACTAACAAACCAGAACAAAACAGCTCAAAACAACAAAAGACAAAAAAAAATAGGGACATTGTGGACGTATTACAGTATATTTTCTATAGACGCGACAGCCTAGGGAGGATTTGGTTTCATCTATCGTATAAGGTAGCTATTTTTTGTATCAAAGGTCTAGCCGAACGTAGACAAGGACATCGCGTGTAAGAAGACGCATCGCGTTAGTAGTGGTTCACACCGATATACCGAGCCGAAATCAAATTATTCAGTTGTGAGGGGATATTCAAAGTCGCATCTATCGTGTAGAAATTGTCGCGTCTATAGAAAATATACTGTACATGTCCAACATGTAAAATGAAAAATGTAATACATCTGTTTCGACATTCTCAACACAATTCCAAGTGTGCATTTCAACTCAGAATCATTTTTCTTTGAAATTTCAATAAAGATCATCTAACATATAAAATAAAAGATGCAATACACATTTGTCAATACGTTTTCGACAGAGCTCGGAGTTAATTAAAGCCAAAAGCCACGGAAGAGTCAAAATTCTTGTTGATATTTGACACGGTTTCATCGTCAAAATTGTTTCGGTGTGCTCTGCGCGTAAACGCAGTGCGCACAGAGCAGACAGATTATTGGACCGGAAATAATGCTTCCGGCCTAATAATCCGATAACGAAGGAGCAATATTATTCGAGGTTCTTCTTCGGGGCGTTCTCTTCGCCGAGAGTAGAACCCGGAGAGGTTGAAAACGGAAAGGGGAAGATTAATTCCCGATAACGCAGCGTCGGAAATCGGTGGAAGTCGATCCACTGCTGCCGACAGTGGCCCTGTATCTTCGTCCAGGGCGCACACGCATTAGCAAGTTTTTCGACGGTGCCGCGATAAATCATCGTCGAAATGAGAGGTTCGCGTTGAAAAATCGTGCTTGGACGTAACGGGGCGGTGCAACGGCTACGCTGATCAAGGAAACACCGAAAATATCTTTCGGAAATGAACGCACGGACGCCGAGAGATGCATTAAACTCGCGGGGAACCGTAATGCTCCAACTGAACGTTCGTTCTCCCATTTTTCAGGTTCAGCCCTCCTCGATTTTACGAACTTCTCCGGTGCCATTCAATCTCGCGTTAAAGAGGTTTTTGTAAACTTCCGTCAGAACTGTCCATTTTTATGCATTTCGTTCGAACATGTTTGACCGATCGTTGAAACTCGAGACAAACATTTTTGAGAGGTAGGAGAATGATTTAATATCCCCTCTTTCAAATTCTAAGATGCCGCCCACAAGTCTAATATTCTTTATAACGCGAACAGGAATTTATAAGTTGTTCGAAACGAATCTAATATTTTCCTTAACGTAAACGTCTGTAGGATGTTGGATAGAATATTCTTTCTAGCACAAACACTCTGGTGTTCTTTTTACATTAAATAAATATTTTATAGAACGTTTTACAGACCTATAATATTTCCCTTCTCGGAGATAGACGTTTCTACGCTGGACACTTTAACATTCTGTTTCGCGGTAAAGTGGCATGCGAAACTCCGCTGTCAGAATTTCTCACTTTATATTACGAAGGGAATATCTAAAAAGATTGTCAATATGAAAATATACTTCTTTCAGCGACATTTACTCGCCAGCAATTTCGCAGTGGACGTATTTCAAGTAGTCTAACCAAGCGCGAGGGGTTAATAGAAATTGTCTTTTAAATCGGACCGAAAAAGTGAATCGCCTTTTAGCGAGATTTTCTCACCAGCAATACCACAGTGGAGGTATTTTGCACGTATTCCAGACAGTCTAACGAAGATTCTTGCGGCACAGCCTGGATCGGATAGCAAGTATGTTCGTCAACGGAGCGAAAAGTGGAAAGTTAGCTCTCCGGCGACGGCGTACCGGGAAATTTAGGAAAACAGCCGCGGCATTCCCCATATTTCCCGAGTGTATTTCACGGTAGCTGGGAAACGCGCGTACATTAACGTCGACTAGCGCATTAGAAGCACGCTCACTCCGCGGAGACGTAGCCGCCACCCTGCCTGATGTCAGCTCTGTCTTCCAAGTGGCTTTTCTTGTTCCACGCTCGATATTTTGCTCGAGGAATATGCCCGTTTCACTCGCCCACAGAAACGACACGTCCCCGTCGAATCGCTGCGACAGGAAACGCCTTTAATCGGGAGAAACGTTCGAGGGATCGACTTCTCGAAGGCTCTGCGAACCCTGCAAAGGGAATGAGAGAGAGAGAGAGAGAGAGAGAGAGAGAGAGAGCAGGTTGTATGCACGAATTACAATGAAACGCGTGCTGAGAATTCAACCGACGCGTCCCCTTTCATTCGGTTACGATCCCGCATTGTGCGAGACGAATATGTGTTCTAGCGAACAGTCGAAACTCCTTCAAGAATTCTGCACTCGTCGCGTAAACCACTTGGAAATTTCAATTCTTCGGCTGCACGGGAACTATCGAACATTCTTCGGCTCGTGGGAAACTTTGCTGTTATGGATTCATTAAATATGAGTCTCTGCAGATTTCTCGATAAATTCCCCGAACATCTGTTTCGCCGTTTTATGCCCAACCATACAGACTCCAATGAAAAATAGTATTTTCCATAAAGATCCGCTGTCTAATAATTATCTTATATTTTTTCAAGTTTATTCGATTCACTTAATAATTCAGGGTTCGAACGAACTTGAAAGATTGAATAATCGAGGATCGGAGTGGATCTTATTAATTTTGCGCCGTACACGGTGATACATGCGCGAGAATCATGAAATATGAAAATATTTTGATCCCCAATCCCGGTCGCGCGCGCGCGCGCAGAAATATGTAAATATTTGATGGCGAGGGAGACTGCGAGGGCCATCCCAGGGTATCCGGGTAATTCCTCGAACGATCGGATCGCGGCGTTCGAGATTCTATTCCGAAGTTGATCCGCGAGTTTCAATATTCCTTATCCCCCAAACATTACACTTTATATCCCACCTTCTGAAACTTTTAAAAGGGTTCTCGGAGGCTCGTGCTGCTACTGCTTGCCGCTGTTCGCTAGACGAGGAACCGGTCTCGCGAACCGCTTACTTCCCTTATTGATAAACTCTGGGAAAAGTCCTGGGAGAAGTTTCCGTCACGGATGTCATATCTATGCCGCACAATCGCGATCGGCTTTCGAGCCTCGGCGAAACCCTCTTTCGCTCGTTTTTCTCCGCGCCTCGGCGAAATAATACTTCGGATCGCACCCTCCCCTAACTCGATCGGTCTCTAAACGACGCGACGGCGGATCCATACGTGCGAGATCCAATGCATCTAATTTTCCAGAACTCTGCGTGCCTCCCCGATTCGAAAAGTTTTAATTGTTCTACCTCGCGTAGGTTCTTTTCGTTTCGGGAAAGTTTTAATGGTTCCGTGCCCCTTTTTTTCATTCAGAGTGCTTTAATCGGTCTACAGCGTCAACTTTTCCATTCGGAACCGCTTAATTGTTCTACAAAGTGTCCTTGGTTTCGCCGGAACGCTTTCATTGTTCGTAGAACGCGTTTCTCATATTCAGAACTTTGAGAATCGCTTTCTCGACGGTCTTGTGTGCAAGCTTGCGAGAAATCTCAAGTGTTAAAACATTGTTGGTCATAAGGTTATTGTGTTTCATGTTTCATTTGGCGGATAACGTATGTAATCATAAATATTCTTACGCTTTGTTCAGGCTCTAAACACTGCCATCTGATGTGAAGGAGTCTGAAAAATGTGAAAATTAATTTCCCTCGTTCCAGTTGCGATCAAACACTTTCCAAAATGGGAAGCAGAGTCCTAATTGCACTGAATCACAGTGGATCGGGTTGTGGGGCAAGTCGATGGTGGTTCAGACATGGGAGAACGAGCTGTCCACCGTTGATTTAAAACCCGGGTTCTCGCCGGGTTCCTGTAAAATGTAGAACGCCTCCGATGAAATTCAAATATTCATTTGAAGTTGGCGAGTTGGTTCCCTGCGTTCATCAACGGAGAATCTTATGGTTGCGCCGTATTTAATCGCCGGGCATGCCATGGAAACGTCGGGTCGCGGGGGGACGTGTCTCCGAGGAAAGAGAAGTTTCGCGGAACTTTCGTAATTCCCTTATCGGCAGCCGGGTTAATGTAATTTCGCGAAAATAAATATTAGCCGAGCGAAAGTTCTTTTTCCAGCAGGTTGTTCCGATACGAGCGCCCCCGGCGACGTCGATCCATAGGATAGAAGAAAAGAGACTCCCTCTGACTGACAGGACGTATCATCCCTATCGACGAGATCGAACGCGTGCCTGCGCAACCAGTCGAAGTAAGGGCCGAATAATCGACCCAGGGAATCAATCGAAAAGTTCCGTTACCGTGGCGAAAACGGCTTTAGGAGTAGCCACTTTCCTTAACAAGCGAGGATCGCGCCCGGTAATTGCCGCCCGGTAAAATCGAGCGCCTTTTGAGGCGACTAATTCGGCCGATCGCTTGACAAACTTGTTAGGAAGCTTCCGAAAGCTCCGCTACCCCCGGCTCCCATTCAAACTTCGCCTTATTCGACGGCGCTCACTATACCCCAGCCAAATGCTCGCTGAACACGGTGTTTACGCGCATCGATCCGGGCACCGGATCGTTTTTGACCGCTTAACGAGACATTAAGACAAAACCTCGCCTAACACCTCACGATTTTCCCCTAAAAATTTCCATGAACTCGGAGCTCAAACATTCACTTCCTCGTACACGTTCCCAATTTTTCAGAATTTTTACCAATTTTCCGCTCAGATTTCTGGCAATTCCGTCAATTAGAACAATTAACCTGCGTTTAGTTAAATGATTTATTTAGTTATGCCAATTTTTAAGAACTATTAACACTAAACGATTTTATATATTCCACTTTACAGTTCTTGACATTAAAAAGTGCAGGATTATTGTAAAATCAGGAACGACTCCGGTCCTCGTGAGGTCGAATAAACTTGATCATTTTGATTCATGGAGCATAAAGTACGGTACACATATATCAGAAAAAATGTGGCCCAACATTCTCATAATCGATAAACCGGGAATGCCAGCGAATTTATATACGAGTCCAAGGGATATTGAAATTTTTTTCCGGAAAAAAAGGAAATAGAGTGAAAACGAGAGAGAGAGAGAGAGAGAGGGGGGGGGAGAGAGATGAGAGAATAAGGAGCATATGAATAGCGACGAAGGAACTGGCTCCGTTTCAGACACTGTAGTTATGCTCGGCTCATTCTTTGGCAATGCTTTCGACTTCCCAGAAGGATACGCCTTTTTCGTGTCTGGCCATAGCCGGACTTAATTCACTGTTCGTCGGTCGGAGTGTGGGTATGACTCGTTCAGGATGGCACGCCTTTTTGCGATTAATATAGAGAGGTCTTTCACGTGGTTGCATCGTCTGCGGAATATTTATGCCGGACGGTAATTAATTCCCATTGTAATAATGAGAAAAAATTTGCCGACCCTTTGCTCCCATTCTTCGGAAAATCTTTGGTGAATCTTAATCGTGTAGACCTACAAAAAATTGTCTATTATACAGGGTGACTCCGAGAACTGGGACAAGTTACAGCTTTTTTTTAGTAAAAATAGAAAAGAAGTAATAGAGGAAAAAATCATATCTCATAATGCGGGGTATTTATGCAGGATGATAATTAATGTAATTCCCAGAAAAGTAATTCCTTTAAATTATGATCGTGTAGTGTTCCAACCAAGAGACGTAGATCCACGCGAAGAAACGTCTGCTTTCCGAGGATTAACCGGATTCTAGTAAATATCCAGGATAAAGATAACGGCGCGAGATAAAGGTTCCATAAATCAGAGCAAGATAAGGTGTATATTTTTATTATTTCTCCGGATTTCATTTATTTCTAGCAACAGGAGGGCTTCGGCAGTTTCCTTGGTCCCTTTTAAAATATAAAACCGCGTTTCTCCGAGTTTACTCTCGCGATGGCGGGATCATCGTGAGCTGGAAAAAAATCTTGTTACTGGACGGTCAGTTTACGTCCGAGAGTTTATTAAAGCCGCGTGGAATTTTCGTTGGAACGCGGAATCCTCGATTGCAGTAGCAGTGCGCGCACGCCGTATCGGGCATCGCAAAATCCAGTTTACGACTGGTACCGGCTACAAAAGCGTCTGAATTGTACTGCCGTAAGGGAAATCTGCCCTTTACTCCTAGTTAAAACGCATTACCAGTGCCTGGGCGACCCTTTGTCCGTTTCCCTCTTCCTTCCGAATTCCCTTCTACAAGCCGCGAGAAAACGAAAGAAACACGCGCCGTGTTTCATGGCTTCGAACGAACCACCATCTTATTCCCCGGGATTCGCCCGCGGGCATAACGCGATTGCTTTTGCTTCCTTTTCCACGAAAATCGAGCATCCTCTTTCGCCAAGCCGGTAAACATGCCGCGAGTATTAACACGTTTCTCCCCTCGTTTTGCCCCACCTTGTGTCCTCGGGTATATTCTTTCCAGCGTGCCTCGCCCGTGCACTCTTTTGTCCACTTCGAGGCGGAAATACAGTACCTTGTTATGAAGTCTGTATTGTTCGCACGTGTCGAAAATTCCTGCAGCGAATCCGGGGAGAAATTCTAGATTTTGGCGCGGTCGAAATTTTTAGAAGGTGATCTTTCCAGCTGGTATTAATCCGGAAAATATAACTATTATTTTTAGTTTCTATTAAGTGTATTCTTTCTCAGTGAAATAGTGGATCAAATTAGTGTTAAATAAAGGATATTAATTTAATTTGACCCATTGAAGTTCGTGAGAAAGGCGGAGAAGTCGTAATGAAATTAGTCAATTTTCAAATTGTTGTAACTTCGGAACGAATAATGCTATTTTAATAAATTATCAATCGTTGGTGAGCGCGAGATCTATGCTTTGAAACGCTTTTTGTTTCGTCACGATACGATGGATGGTTACCAGGATATCGTCGTGTAAAGGAAAGGTAACTTTTCGGCTTTAGTGTATCTCTGTCCGACTCGCACAGTGGGTCTCTCATTCGCACTCGTTGCTGACCAACCCAATTCACAGTCGGTCGAGGTAGGTCAGTTTTTACTATTAGTGCGTACACATTTCCAGCAACTTATTTATGAATGGGCGCTGTTCCCCTTCCACTATCAAAACTTTCGGCGCTTATATCTCGGGAACGGATAGAGATATCGACGTAGGACAAAAGCCATCGGAAAGGGTGTGGGCTCTGCTATCTTCCAACGTGTTACCAATAATATTATACACAGGATGGTCCCTTGAAATGTAACCACCTGTATATCTACTTTATTTATAATGACTAAACTACGGATGTTCATGCAATTTTCAATTTTTAGAATCAAATTTTGAGAAGGCGAAATCAAGTAAAATCCTATTCTTAGTAGGAACAGCCCTTTTTGGATAAAAAATAAACAAAAATTCTACTAAACTCTATCGACTTTTATATTCTAGCATTTTTTGACAATATTCATATGCCTTAAATGCATGAAGATCCGCAGTTTACTAATGAATAAAAGAAATTTATTCATATTGAAGAAAATAATGATGTCAATATATGAAGTTAATAGTAAATTGAATAGAAATAAATAAATAGTAATGTTGTAGGAAATCCAGAAAGCGAACAGATCGATTTTTTAGGCTGCTGTGAATATCTCCTGCGGAATTTCCATTCGTGACGCTTATCAATTTGTAACCCCGTCGGAATTCCCGTGACAATTAGAACCGTAGGATTGTCAGAATAGTACAAGACGATGAGTTGTTCCTTGGGAACGTGCACGCGTTATGGACTTCTTGTTATCGCAAGCCCCGTGTAGACAAGGCACGTGCATGCCCATGACGTCTCAGTTCGTGTAAGCCGTTGCAACCCGCATACAAGGAAGCGGATTCGACAAGCGTGAGCACCACGGAATGCATTGGATTAGACGGCCGTCGCTTTTCATGCTAATTCCACGCCGGCGAATCATCGTCTCTCTCTCTCTCTCTCTCTCTCTCTCTCTCTCTCTCTCGTCGACAAAGCCCTCGAACTGCGCACAGGGTCGAACCGCGCGATCGTGTACGTATCAGGTTCAGGTTAGATGGGACACAAGAAACAGGCCGACTAAACGGATACCGAACGGATATAGAAATACAATTAACCCCGGACCGTCGTCGCTCTGATGGTCTCTCGCGCGAATGTTCGTCTGGGCAAATAGACTGTCGGAAGACGTCAAAGTAACAATTCAAGGATCCTGGGGATCATGGCGTTAGCCTGAATGTGCATCGTCAAGATCCAATTCGAAGTTGTCCTGCTATTCAACTATCTGAAGAAGTATTTCCCTTCGCTTTCATTCTATTTATAACTGAAAATATTTAGAACACCACTCGTATCCTGAACACATACAATTTTATTTACTGTTTAATTTTAGTTAAATCATATTTTTTTAAATCGAATCGTGCAACAATTATATTGGACAAAAATAATTTATGTTATCTACCGTGGCCCTTTGGCTTAACAAGGCTCGAATAAATTTGCGCAACACAAATAGGAAAAACTACTTATGCAAATGGGCACTCAGCTGAATAATTAATTGCCGTCATGCGGTTTTATTACGCGAACATTAAGTACAGTTAGCAGCCAGCAAATTAAGAGTAAGGGATGACACGCGTTTACACTACCCTCGGAAAGGGTACGTCGTAGACGAGAGCAGTTTTTTAACGTAATCTCAAACGCAGCATGTCATTGAAAGGAAATTAACCATCGTATTCAAAAGGGTGTCGTTTACGATAGCCTCTCCCGCGATTTTTTCCACAGGCTCTGTTACGAAGATCTACCGCGCACGTTTATTCTGATCAAGGTTAATTTACCGCGCGGCCATTATTTCCCGCAAGAAATACGAGCGGTGTGTTTCGCCAGGGTACTGCGCCGTTAAATATTCATGGAAACCAAGGATGTGTTATTTATTACGAGCTGATCGTTGGTATTTCTGCCTTCTTGAATTATGAACAACGGGACGCGTCAAGACCCTTTTAGAGTCAAGATAGACAAGCGTGCTTCATACCTCTCCGGGTCGCATGCTGAATTTTCATGGCGGACACGTTGATGGCTTAAGATAAAGACGGACGACGACTTAAAATAAAATCAGTGTGGAGCGCGCTATAAACGGTCCCCGTCTCGCTAATAAACTTCCCAAAATGATTTTTCCCTGCCACGAATATAGAGCATCAGGACGAAATTTATTCAAATGGCGATTTTACCCATAGATTATATAGCGAGTCTCGAATTTTCTACAAACTTTCCGGCAAATGTATCCTGGTTTAGGTGATCGGGTATATATAAATAAATGTTTATACGCGAATATAACAGACAACAAAACTAAATTTATTTAAACAAAAACAATAACGAATAAAGAACAAAACAAAAACAATAACAATAACGATAACGAGAAAGCTTAAACGTTGGCTAAGACCACGTCTAAGTATAGCACGTAAGATCCAAAACGTAAAGTCGACTTCTCAGCGAAGATCTGCTCACCATGAAAGTCACGAGCTTTCTAACTGGCGAATTCGAAATCACGTAAAAAGAAAGGTTGTCGAAAAACCGTTAAAAAGAGGGGAAGGCTTTTCCGTTCCTCAAGTGAACGGAGAAAGTCCTCTCCCCCAAGACCATGTGTTTTTCGTCATCCCTGCAACGGACAATGCACCGATTGACTCAGGATTCTGGCAGTCGTCATCTTAATGGCCATACCCTTGACCCAACCATAAAAAATGTGTCCTTGAAAAAGGATGAAGTTTCCTTATCCCAAAATATACACTTTTACAACTATGTCCGCTACACTGGCAAAATATTAACCGAGATAGTGTATTGTCTTTATTTTGAACGTGTCGAGCGTGGAGAGCGCGTTCTCCTCTGTTGCAACGCGAGCCAGCACTATGAAAGACCATCTGCGGCTAGGCCGCTACCGAATAATAGCCGCAATCAGCTTTGTGCGACGCCGCGAAGCGACGCGTCTTCGCAAAAGCAGGCGCGACACGTTACACGCTGCATAATCCATGTAATACCAATCAGCGAGGCGCGACCGCGCGCGCACGAGCTTGTGTCCGTGGTTTTGCAAATTGAGCCGGTTTCAATTAGCCTTACCTTTTTACGTGGTCCCGATGAAATATTGAAGACAAAAAAATGCGCAAGCGTTGGTCATGGCAGCGGCACTCGTTTATTTGACCGGTCTCTTTCGGCTCGCATTTCCCCTTTTCAAAATTGCATTCGGCTCGTTGAACGGAAATGGAAAAGCATCGGGTGCGCCGCTATTCTTTTTCCTATGTTATCGAATTCGCGTCAGCGAGAATATTATCTCACGGCTGTTTCAAGTTGTTTACTGTGATTTAATTTCAATATTCATCACCGCGCGAGCGGACGATGCGCTGCCAAGGGATTTGTGGAACGGACTTTTTAGATGGAACATTTAACCCGTCGCGAATAAGGTGATACACGTTTCGAATCTCTTCGTGGCGTCTGCTTTTTCCTGATAGACAATGAGAACCGACCGTCATCGTCCATTCGAACGGAGAAAATGCTCCGGTTTTCCGCTGGCAACGTTATTCTCCGGACGAATCCGCCAATTTTCGCGAAGGCCGTGCAACGAAACGATATGAATCAATTATTTGAACTGCGTTATTGACGAAAATCGGACCACTCGTGTTAATAACAGTGACAGCTGTGTTGCTACGTAACCGGGGAGATCGATGTAATCTTTATCGGAAACTGTGTAATGGAGTCGGATTTGCGAGGCCGGTAACAAATGAATATGCTCCCGGTTTTTGCGACTGTATTTTTCACTAATCCAATTTCGAGGGGGCAGATTCGAAAATGTAGTGTCGAGCGTAGCAACTGTGATAAATCGAAGATCAAAGGCCGAACGTAAAATATCGCCGGTAAATACTGCGGATAAAAATATACAAACAAGAATTGCGAGCACAATACCGCAGAGAATCGGGTAGAAAAAATTCAATGAAATACATTTCGAGATACAATGCCAGTTATTAAAGCAAAAATACATACAAGTATAGAAGATAATTGAGAGTACCGTAAAAGTGGACGTCACGCGTTCAGGAGAGGAATGGAAAAATATAATGGGGATTAAAGAACGAGATACAAAGAAGGAAAGCATGCGGAATGTGATAAATGAATTATTGATTAGTGTTAGCGTTCACACGAGCCATCAGGATCTAAACGAACACGCTTTCGAGAGGCAGTTCGGTCCGAACAACACAACAATCACTTTCCTGTAATCTGCCCTCGTTTGGCCGTTACCGTGAATTTGGCGCAACACCTGTCGTTGACGGGATGTAACTAAATATCGGCAGAGTGCATTGTTTCGCGATCGACAGCGACCGCGGTTACATCGTTGCCGTTCCCCGATGCGCGAGTGAAACGTTGTCCTCTCCGACCATCCGTCGCGAGAACCTGCGAATTTGTATGCGTTCGCCGATCGATCGCCCCGCCGTGCCGGTTTTATAAATTTCCAACTTTTCCGAACAAAGACTCGCCTGCAACTGGTGTTACAACTGTCCGCTATTCGATTTGACATGGAAATACATATTGGCAGCTCGTAACAAATTGCAGATAATACCGGGGAAATTTGCTTGATGCGCTAATAGGTAATTCAATAGTTAGTCCACCGATGCGTGTATTTATACCTGCGTTCATTGCAAATAAATGAAAACATTCGACTAACTATTTCGTCAGTTTGATGCGACCTCGATTGCGCAACAATTAACGAAATAGACATTTTTGGGCAACTCAATTTAATTCCAGTTTTCTAATCTTCAACATTTTCAGGCTTCTTTCGGAAAGACTGACATTCATTGCATTAGAAATGAAATATGAAATGTGTACTTTAATACTAGTTTACATTGATCAGTCTTCAACATTTACATATTTACTTTTGTAAACAGAAACTGACGGACTTCTTGTAATACGAATCTACACGTAATACACTTCTTGTAATGCAAAAGGTACATTTGTAATAGAAACGCGTAAAGAATAAGCAGCTTAATTATTACGTCCTCATCGCGGAACGGTCGGAATAAGTAACTTTGCGTGTAAAGCGTGTAATCAATGAGCATCGTGTAAACCGTGGGTGCAGCGAGAAGCAGTACCGAAACGTGACCCATTGTTCGAAGCACACCATTGTTATTTCCACTATATTTTTCTTTCTCTGTCGAAACGACTTTCATTCCCCGTTCAAACAAGCAACCCCTTCCTCGTCCGTCAATAAACCTAAAAAATACATCTTCGAATATAACCATCCCCGGAACATCGCCGAAAGCTTTGAAACCTGAAACCTACGTGATCGAAACAGAGAAGCAGCAATCGAAATAGGGACAGAGAGAGAGAGAGAGAGAGATCTTCCGGAAAAGTGCATGCGGTACACGTAAAAGAACACCGCTGGCGCTGGAGTGACGCAAAAGGATGACGTTCTCGTTCGACGGGACACATGGGGGACGCGGTCATTCGTCCACGGTGAAAAATTAATTTCTCCTACAGATTTCTCCAAAGATTTTGTTACAAATGCACTCTGCAGTACTTTATTCGAGTTTCGTTCAGCATTTCACTGGTTTGAAATTTCTTTGAGAAAATATGAGTCTCTAAACATTCCAGTATTTAACAATTTTTGTCTACGAAACTAGATGTTCGATCGAGCTGATTCTTCTCGCATTTTAATCTACGAAATGCCGTCTATCCTCGGATATTTTTAGAATTCTATGATTAAGTGAAGGGTCCTTGTGATGAAATTGAAAAAGCGATTTCCACGTGCACGAGCTGAGAAGTTTCTCGCGAGGCACAGTGCTAATTGCACCCATTATTCGACGCACGTGCGCGCGCTGTAACCTCGCCAGTGTGGAGCTGTCGGTGCACGCGAGTCTACTACAGGCCGGAAATGCACTCGACGCTCGTGCCGCGCGTGGAACGCATCCGATTAGACGGAACCACGCTTCCAGCCTGGTTTCGACAGCGGTCGCGGCTCGGTGCAATCGTATCGTTGCTCGCTTCGCTGCTGAAATCCAAGCTGGTCCCCGCCTCTGTCACTTATCTCCAGCGAAACACTCGACTCTGGACAACGGTGTGCAATTTGACCTCGAGTGGAATCAATAAGGACCAGCTCATTTTTCAGATATCAAATCTTCCCACACTCGACAAACACCACAAAAAGTCCTCATCCCTCCACAGTAAAGTTGACATTAAATCCTCCATATTCCTGGTGGAGAAGACATTAAAGAAGACATTGAAAATAACCAAACAAAACAATCGACTCTGGGCAACGATGTGCAATTTGACCTCGAGCGGAATTGATAAGGGCCAACTCATTTTTCATATATCAAATCCTCCCGCACTCGACAAACACCACTAAAAGTCCTCATCCCTCCACAGTTACGTCTACATTAAATTCGTCATATTCCTGGTGGAGACGACATTAAAGAAGACATTGAAAATAATGAAACAAAACACTCGACTCTGGACAACGATTTGCAATTTGACCTTGAGTGGAATCAATTGCTCGTCCTTCCCCAACAAAGACAACATTAAATCCTCAATATCCCTAGTGCAGAATTTAAAAAAAAACAAACGAATTTGTGTTACGTTCCATGGTCCCTTTAAAAACAGTCGAAAGGGCAAACTTAATGCATCTCAAGTAGTATGTCAACTTTAAATTAATTTGCAGAACGTTGCCATCAGTTGGGTTAGCAACTATCTAGCAGAATGGTTTCCCAGCGGGCAGCAGTCAGCATCTTTCGTGCACGATGGCAGTGTTTCGGGAAACTCGTTTCGAAAACGGAGCCCGAATTCGGTCGTGCCAGAAATTTCGCTCCCCGTTTCGAACCGGAAGATTTATCTCCCGAAAAATGTGCAACGTGTATCCTCTGGTCGCTGGTAACTGCGGGATACGTGAAAATTTGCGTGAGTGTCGAGGATTGTGGAATGGAGAGAGAACGCAACAAAATACAGGGGCTGGCACGTCGACGGAGAGGCCAGTAAATAATAAGGATTCGGTGTGTCTTTAGACATTCAGCAATTTGGGCTAATGCCAGCTTGCATTTCATATCCGAGAAGCTCGTTGCGTGTTGAAGCATTCGTTCCATAAATCTCGCCTGGGAAAACGTTGCCTAATATCTTCCTTAGAATTTCGACGAGAGTTCAGTTTCGCTCTTCACCGCTGGAAAATAATTATCCGTAGACTTTCGCGCGGCGAAACATCCCTCGACAAGCATACGATCTTCCTTTCGACTTTTTCCGGATAGTTTTCTTCCGACCAGTTTTCCTTTTTGTTCGCGTTTTTCTCCCACCTTTGTTTTCCACGAGTTTCCTCTACCGATACCTGGCCTGCTGCGATTTATGTGACTTTGGAGCGTCGCCGTAGGGTGATCGATGATTCTACAATTTTTTAAATCCACCATAGCGATTCTACAGTCGAGAATCATACGAAAATGAAGAATGATATCAAATATCTTTGTGTACTCCTGTTCCTATTATTATTTACTGAAGATTCATATTTTATTTTCAAAAGGAATGAACAACGAACCCAAACTCAAGTATTTTAATAAATCGCACAGAGGGCTAAAGGGGCCCACTGATTTAACCCGCTGGATGCTTGCAATATTACACAAGTTTCGCAAAGAAAGCGGTACCCCGGTTCTTCTGGTAGAAAATCGAAGAACGGTTCTCTGGATCGCGAGTAACTGCAAAGGACCAAAGTCGAGGATCCGCAGGAAGTTCGCGTACCGCGAATCGAAGCGGTTCCTTCCTTCTTTCGACTTTTCCTTTTTTTTATTTATTTCTGCGAGAATCTGCGGGTCGAGGCTAATGAGATTCCGAGCCACGAACGAGCAGAGCCCAGCATCTAAATTGGCCGCTTCGATTATCTCGCATTCGACCGTGGATCCAATTAGGACGATCAATAGTGGCCCCTGGTACATAATTATAAATAAGCTGGCATACTTCCGGTACAGAAAGTCGTCGTCGTCGTCGTCGTGGTTGTCGTCCGCGCACCGCATCGCCGTGCATATTTCTATCGGACGAGGAACGACCTCCGGTGGCTTCGTGTCTGGAAAGGAGAGACGTTCGTTAGCCGAAGATCTCATTTCGATAGCTGCCTACCGGGCTCCTTGAACGTCCTTCCAGAAGATCGGGTTAATAACTCGACGTGAATTTGCATTGCGCGATCGACAATATTGGAAATTGACGGACCCTGGTCGTTTTCTGGAGGACCAATGGGGACGCTAGATATTCAGCAGAATTTAATAGAAGAAAAAAAATACACGATCTCCATTCCTTAAGATTTACTGATTTTTTAATCACAAAGTTAATTAAGCTCTTACGCTAGTGATGGTTCCGCGCAAATATACGTGACCCAACCATGTACTATAAAAACGTATTTTTCAAGATAAAACGGAGGGTTTAAAAAAATTTAAAATTCGAAGAAAGCAAATTTTCCGCGTGTGTGGCACATCATTACGGTGCGAGGATCGAGAAAATTTCTTTGGATCGCCTGAAATGTGGGAATCAGTATATCGAGAAGGCCACCAACCGAACGAGTCATTGAAACCGAAGGACGCGACTTAGATATGGTCAACAGTCGAGGACCGGGGAATGAACTATCAAATAAATACTAACCAGGTTTATCGGCCGCACCTCGACTAGGTCGCGTTTAGAACAAAACCACGTAGGTGTGCCGAACCGCACATGTGTGCAAGACAATAAAGTCAGACCATGGAAAATGCGGAACGGCTTTTTAGTTCAAAACGCAACGATACGATATACATATACGATTTACGGATTAACGTATACGGTCACGCACCGAGTATTATTTCTGTACTTTCTGTTGTAATCGTCACATTATTCTAAATAAAGGACAGATATTTTAATCTAAAGAAATCCTGTTCCTACAGAAATAACTAATATTATTGCTGCCAGATTACATGCAGAATATATTATTGAAAGTTAACACGGCCATAGTTTGGTAATGTTTCGGTACCATTGCTGTTTCATATGATACCTGTTGGAATCTTTGATATTACGAGCAAATTTCTGTTTAATTGCAGCTCCAAATTGGTTTATACGAATTTATGCTTTCATGAGGGCGTACAGCCTAATTATTACCATTAATTTATGCATAACATAGCATCCGAATTTGTACGCATTATTTACTCGTATAGAAATTGTTACCGATGCAAAATATGAATGTAATAATGAAATTCATTAATCATATTTCTCGGTAGAATTGCCTCTGTAATTGACAATAATTAGTCAGTTGGATAAACATGAAATTTAGATGAACAGTAATAAATGATAAACCCATCTTGGCTTAAAAATCAGACGTTACTTTCCCACTAATCTAGAAACGTGAATTGAATGAATTGGATAAATTAAACGTACTTGGGACGAAGTGGATTTTTTTGGCGAATTACAGACAGCTCGTTGACAAATGGAATGATATGGGGGTCGATATAACGGAAGGGCTCGCGAAACTTTGCTTTCTCTTCTGCAGGACGCCAACAAGAAAATCTGCTGGTCTCCTCGCAGATATTTAGCTTATTGGCTTCCACCTTTATCCAAGGCTTCGGAGTCAGCCGCAAACTTCCGAGCGTTCGGGCCGAAGTTTCGCAAGAGAACGGATTCGCAGGAATCCTGGCTGGGGATTTTGTACTATTTTTCCGTTGTTTACAGGACGGCGAGAACGCTGTCTACTGGCCCGATATCCTCGGTAATACCTGTCTGTCAGTGGCAAAGACGAATCGCTGTTGGACGGCGCCACTTTTCGTGGCTTCGCGCCCGTCCTGTTAGGGCGGTACTCTAGTTTTGCATTTCCAAAAATCGATTTGTTGTTTCCTGCAATTTCTACCGGCACAAGTGTTGTAGATACTCCTGTAATTTTGATGATCCGCACTTGAAAAAAATTACATATGTACTCTAAATACCAATGAACGCGTGTAAAAAATACCAATGCAATAGGTTCGATTATTTTGCTGAAAGGAATTTCTACACATTCGTCGAAGAAGGGTCGCGAAAATCAGAACACCCCGTTCAGCAGATATTGTCTATACCGCGAATTTTCGCGAATCGTCAACCGGCCGACGCCGATTTATTACCTGTATAATGGAATCGACAACCGGCGGTTATTTATCGCGGCGCCGCCATAAAATTGTGTGTCGTTCCAGGCGGAATGGAAGCTCCCCTGCAGTTATTTACGAGCGGCAGTAATGGGCTGGAAGCTTCCGCCGTTAAAAAATTATCTGAGCCCTTCACCGGATCGTTGGCCCTTTCCCTCTTGCGCTTCGAGCCGCAGGAAGCAACCAGAGAGTGCGCCGATGGCATCTTACGCCTTGCTTCCTCTTTAACCAAGCAGGATTACTCGTGGATTTACATTTGGATTACGACTGGAATGGGAATGGTCCCGAGTGAATCTAAATAATGTGCTTTCTTTATTCTGCACTCTAAGCCTGGGATGCCAAACTTGGGTCAATCTTGACCCGGAGTTGAAAGCGTCTCGTTTCATTTCTGATCTTCTGACAGCAAGAAAGAAACAATTTTTTCTGATGTAACTCGCTTATTTATTGTAAAATATGATTGAAAATTGCCGAACAATGACTCAACTTGCAATTCCAGTTCAATTTTATCTTCCCAGGAGAATACTTCATTTTGCGACCCCGTCCTATTCAAACCCAATTTTAAAGTTGCACGTATTTCTATCGAGACATCCAGCGCGACGTAAAACACGAGTTTATTTGTATAGCGATTCCCCGGAGATTGATATAATGATGCTCCAAGCGGAACAGTATACACGAGGATATCATCGAGAGGCACCATCGTCGGATAAGTACAGTCTTCGGTCGAGTTTGTAGTCCAGTAAACTTCGAACCGAAAGTAGGTCGTTTTTACCAAGCTCTGGATCCCCGGTGATCCATATTTATATTGTGTCTTGGCGTCGTCCAAACCCGACCCCACCCATCCCAGGTTCACTATCAGGGGGCTTTCCTCAGTTTCGATCTCAGAAACTTCCTCCTTGGTCTAGACAACTCCTGCGAATAAATCCTTCTCCTTAAGACCTAGTGTCTTCGCATTGAAGCCACAGGTCTGCTCGGCTGCCTCGCTGACACGGCTGTTCCTGGATTTTGAATTAAATACATCCCTTTTCAACTCCTGCTTCACATTTTCTGCTTTACGAAGTAACTGTAAATTGCGATTTTTATCAACTTTAAACCGCTAGGCAATGCATTCATTTCATATACTCAAGTTTTGAAACTTTCAATTTTTAAAGCACTGAAATTTCAACTGTAAATTGCGATATTTATCAATTTTAAAATGCTCGGCATTTCGCATATTCATTTATTTCGAGTACTCAAGTTTTGAGAAATTTAATTTTTCAAGAATCTCTCAATTGTTAATCCCTTCACCTATGATTTACGTTCCAACAACCTGGGTCCAAAATATAATAACGTAATGTACGTGTTAGAATCCTCGGGGCGTGTCCGCGTTTTTTGAAGATTCTGAGGTAATCACAGTCCTGAGGTCTCACAGTCCTCTTACCAAAAGGCATTGCTTTCCTCACTCCGTGGCCAGATCCTTCGGAACCATGTGTTCTTGTTATTGTTTAACAATAACGTCGGGTCGCTTGCCATTTCTAAAGATCTCACTTTGAATATATAGTCATTACCTGAGGGACCCTGTGCGGTCCTCAGTTTATTGCACCATATGGTATTGGGGCTGTTTACTAAATTCACGGCCACTCGCACCATAAATCCCTGTCATAATTATATGAAAAACCAAACATTCGTTTGGTCGTTCTTCCCGGAACTCCCCTTCAACCGCGCTACCGCTAACATACATTTGGCCCGATCGATATACTATGGGCCAGGCCCCGTGATAATCAGTTTTGGCCCGAATACAAGACAACGTGTCTCACACGTAGTTGTAGTTTAAGGGGTTAAGGCACTTTAAATTCAAGACATTCTATTCATTCAATATCCTTGTACTCACGTTTTGTAGGAATTTAATTTTCAAGAATTTCAATTTTTATGCAAAATGTCAAACCTGAAAATCTCTATACACTTGAGCATTTGACGGAGACACCATGCGACACGAAGAGCATAATGCTGGTTCGAATCGATCGATTTGTTACTGGAATCAGAAAGCATAACGGGGCTCGTCGGTTCCTTTGCTTGGAGGTTACTTCGCACCCTCAGCACTTATGAAAAAGCTCGGTGAGCTTGCAGCGGTTGCAGGGAGCTTTAAGCTCTTCAGATCAGCACGTATCCACTCGACGGAGTGCCACTCCGCATCTTTGATCTCCGTCGAGAAGAAACGCGGCGAGAGACAGAGACGGAAGTTGGCGTTGTGTGCTTTGTGCTTAAGCCTATTTATAGGTCCGTCGTGTGCTTCGCGTGACCTATATCAAGGAAAGCTGTGCTCCACTTTTCGCTGCTCAGTCGAAGCAGTTATTAGAATGAGCGCTGCTCATCTGTGGATCATTTCAGTATCGTCTATCATGCTCTTAGACAATCGTCTAGGAACAATCAGCAATCGACATCATTGTGATCATGTACAGTCTGACTGAAATGCGCATTCATTATTATAAAAGCACTCTTCCGGCAGAGAAAGGGTGACATTACTATATGAGATAATGTACAAAGAACAGGCAGGAGCCTGAACTAATTAACTTCTGTTTGTGAGCGAACATCTTGTCTTTAACATATGTTGTCTCATGAGGTAATTACAATGATGACGTTATTATTCCTTTGTAAAATCTTCTTTCATTGAGAATAAAAGGAAAAAAATTTCCAACTACATACATACATCATCAACTACATACAGACTTCTTATGTTAAAACTACAATTGAAATGTCCTGCGCTGCGAAACGTTTTCTCGCGTTTCACGAAGTCGTAAATGAAATAAAGACACAAAAATGTACAACCTTCTAACAAAGTGATACGAATGGACGAGACTTTAAAGGGTGAGTACGGGCATGGAAATTAATTATGATATACTGCGAAGCTGAAGCTTTCACGAGCACTTTATGAAAGTATAAATTGGCATAAGGATTCGAAGAAACGGGGATGGTTTGACAATTAACGATGATATAGTGCGACGATAAATAAAAACTTCCGTAAATGTGCTCGCTACGGTAAGACAGAGTATTATTATTTACAGAATTTCAGTGCTTTCGTAAAGAACGATAGCAAAAATCTACATAAGAACAATAATTAAGTGAACGAAAGAGGAACAAAATTTTAGAATTTAATTCTGGATGCAGCGATTGTTATGTAGATGGCAGAATCGTTTCCCGGCAATCCACGAAGGCAAACAGTTGCATGAATCTCGACCGTCTGATAATAAGTATTTACTTCGCCGATGAAGAAACAGAAAGTTTCCTGATGGGTGGAGCAAGGAACGAGAGTGACGTGAAAGTAGAAGTGCGTCAGCTGGGTCAACGTTGAATAATTCAGCCGCGTTCCATACGTGCAATAAATTGCCGCTTTAGCGGCCAGGCCCGATTCATATTTAAATAAAAGGGCGCCGTGCACCCCTTTCTCCCTATTCCTCGAAAAAGAAGGGAGTCCGGGAGCCATTCTGGACTGGGAACAAAACGAAAGCCCATTAATGGTCAGCGTGGACCGCTCCATCTTACAATGTTATTGTTCAGCTCTAAGAAATACGCTGCCTGTAGAATTTATTGAAAAAAAGAAGGAAAATGGGCAACTTGAAATGTCTTGTAAATTATTCATCAATCGATTCTGACCCCTTCTATTCTCGCAACAGACGTGTGCGATTTATTAATTATCTGATTCCGAATCGAATTTATTTAATTTATCCAATGACAGCGAGCGTGCATTTCAGGAAAGAATTTATTTGAAACCGTCTAGGGCGTGATGCAGAATTTATGGAAATGTTCCCGGCTGATTGAACTCGTCGGAAAACCGGACAGTGAATTTTATCTCATGTCATTGTCCTAGTGATTCGTGCGCGCCGAAAAATCGATTAATTCGCGAGTCTGTCGCGCGATTTACGATCAGGATTAATACGGGCGTAAGCAGACGTAATCGTAAAAGAACGTTTTTTGTTTTCACACTTGAGAAGCTCCCCCCTCCCTCTCTCTTTCTCTCTTGTGTTTGCGATCAGCAGCTCCGAGAGTGAAACTGTATCGTTAAGTTTTACGCTCTTCCCGGTGTAGGAACTCTCGAGATTAAGGCAGTAAAGTGTTAGAGCTTCTTTGGATGCTATGGCCTGCAGATTAATTTTGGAAACTGGTTTACGGCGAGGAATCACGGGCGAGGAGACAGATATTCGAATTGATGGCGCCATTAGTGAACTGTAACTCTGCGGTGCCGTCGTTGTCTTCTGCGAAGTGTTATAGTTCGATTTATTAAATAATTCTGTAAAAATTAATGGGAAGGAAGTCGGAGGAGTTTGAAATTCGTGATTATTTAGAGAAGAAAATTGGACTGTAGATTTTTAAAAAATTTCATTGAATTTTGAGTTAGTTACAAGCATAGAACTAAAGTCAACGACCATAGCCTCGCTGCAAACACCGGTTCTCGTGAAAACAACATAACCAAATCTCTAGCCCACCAAGACCCCACAGTTTCCCAAAACCAACTCACTTCCGGCTATACTACCCCACAGGCGTTTCTATATTGCGACAAAATGGGACTAATTCAAAACTCAGACAATGTGAACCTCATATATCACTGGAAACGAAACAAAGCTGATAAAAGGATTTCATACCACCACCTTGACTTTGATTCGGACAGACTTAAATTCAAATATTCACGATCTCTACCCAACGAGGACTATCTTGACTTCCACAGGCTGGATTTCAAAACATACTGGTGGATCTCATTAGACGACAACCATATCAGAGACCTTCGCGAACGAAAACTTAGACCCAATAACTAGGACAATACGTCCATCTTTGCCATTGTACATATCGTTCCCCCTTCATAAATTCCATCCCTAAATTAGCTATACACTAGTTCATAAGTTAGTATAAGCACGTCCTGATCTCAAAGACTGACACGGGGGTTTTTGTAACAATCCTTTTTTCCCCCAACCATTTTTCCCCCTATAGTAATAAGTGTTGCACGCTCTATATTTTTCTAGCTAGTAGTTATAAGAGTTCCTACATTACAAACCCACTATCCAAAGATAAGTTTACCTAAGAGACTCACACACACAAGCGAGCAATTAGGTAGCTAAGCAATATTGCGTGGTAGTTTTTCATATGTTTATTATACCTGTTATCAGACTGTACAAATTTTATACAATAAACATGTTTAAAAAAAAAAACACCGGTTCCCGTGCGATCACCGAAGTTAATCAGTGTTGGACGTGGGCCGGGCTGGGATGGGTGACCGCATGGGTATACACTGTATATTTATATATACATTATTATTATTATTTATTTATTTATTTACTGTATTTTTATTTTTATTTTTTTATTTTTTTTTGTTACTATACAGTATACTTCAGGCGGTGACTTGTCTGGGTACTGGCCACGTCTTGTTGGCAAAAAAGGTGGTTCGGAACCCACCATAAAAAGTAGGTCCCGTTGGATTTGATTGAAATTAGGCGATAGGTGAAATTAGAAAGAGAGGGAGTGGTGTATGGACTTGAAACCCTAAGGGGACCAAGTTATCTTCCTTCATCCTTTACAAGCATAGAACTTTTTTAAACTTATATTTCGATATCGGAGGGACTGGAAATTGAGGGATAATTAGATTTTTTTCCCCAACGGTGATTGGCGATTAAAATGAAATCCTGTTAAAAATTAATGAAGTTTGTACCTCATAAACTCGTAAAAATTTCACGGTCTACTGTTACCGTAATCAGGTCTTTCCAGTGCTGTGAAAATTGTATTTAGCGATCATTGTAGCGTGAATATCTGTTTACGCAACAACGATTATAAGGTGTATTTATTCACAATTTTCAACCTTACTAGATTTCTTGCTGCCTGACCTAGTTCATTACTTCGCAGCTACGGTACTTCGAATTTTGTTCGTTAACAAAAAGTAGAAAGTAATATGGTTTGTAAAAAAATAGCAAGGAAAATACAATTTAAATCCAGAGAAGTAATTTGCTTGTAATACTTACCGGGCAGTGGTGTACCTTCTGTAGGCAAATTCATATATATAATTTGAATGAGCGCCGTAGTTAGAGTGGGGTTAGGCACACCGGCACCCGATACAATTCGGCAGTCGCTCCTCAGTCGTTACGTAAGAAACAAGTATATTGATATATTTCTGTTCATACATTATTATATTGATAAATGTACTTTCATTATTTTGATTAAATATATTATTAGCCAAATAATAAGTGTATTACACCACGCAAAATACAACAGTTCTGGTAGCAGAGCGTGGTTTATTAAATAAAATACGGAAAACGTGGTTTATAAAATAAAGTACGGAAAACGTGGTTCGTAAAGTAAAGTACCAAAGGTGAAGTTATAAAATAAAACATGGAAAATCAGAAGATACCACCAGTCCCATTATTGACTGGGAATAATTATTTAGTCTGGGCAATGAAAATGGAAGCAATATTGTGCCTGAAGAAGCTAAGCCAGGCACTGAGCCAGCCGAAACCAGAAGCTACGGAAAGTGAGAAAATCAAAAATGAGTGGAATATGAGAAATCAAGAGGCAGTGGCGTACATCCGTCTACACCTCTCAGACGAACAAGCGTTGCAATTCGCAGCAGAAAGTGACGCTCAAGAATTATGGTCGAAAATAAAGAAGTCCTACGCAGGAGCGGCGGAAGACCAAAAAATAGAAGCAAGTAACGACTTAAAATTCTTAAGAATGGAGCAAAACGAACCAGTAAACACTTATATAGCACGTGCCAGAGGACTCGCGACAAAATGTGCTACGCTCGGCGTGACAATAACGCCACGTGAACTCGCGTACTATACGGTGCGAGGTATAAATCAGCAATATAAAGAAATTAAAGAAATCCTCAAAACCCAGAGGGAAAAATCATTGGAAGAAATCAACGAAATATTAAAGGAACGCGAAAAGGAAATCCAACGGAAGTATCCCAAAGACGTACAAGAAGGAGCTGCCGCCTATGTGACGCAAAAAATTTCTACGAGGAATTGCTATGTGTGCGGCAA
Organism: Lasioglossum vierecki; assembly: GCA_028455595.1. Taxonomy (NCBI): domain Eukaryota; kingdom Metazoa; phylum Arthropoda; class Insecta; order Hymenoptera; family Halictidae; genus Lasioglossum; species Lasioglossum vierecki. The sequence continues at coordinate 12,643,012 of CM052339.1, read as the reverse complement.
GCCGGGACACCAGGCGAAGATGTGTTGGCACCGAAAACAAGATGGAAGGTCGGATCAGCATAAACATAACAACTGGAGAAGCCAACCTACACCGACACACACAAGGACAAGGAAATTCGGTAAAAGTAAACCAGCGAGTAATGTTATCGAGAACATTGAAAGCGAAAACAAAATATACGCGTTTAGCATTAAGAATGCGGATAACCGAGGTAATATCCAAAATACACGTGATTATTGGCTATTCGATAGCGGTGCGACCAATCATATGGTAAATGACTTAAAATGGTTTAACAATATTAATTTTCAGCATGGAGAACTCCACCAAGCTGGGGAGAACTCAACACTAAGTTACGAGGGAATAGGTACCGTCGAAATCAAAGTTAGGAATGCGAACAAAGATGTAATAATAGCGGTCAAGGACGTCCTATTTGTACCTAACCTACGAGAGAACCTATTGTCTACGACTGTATTGACGTCCAAAGGATACACACTTGTTCAAGGTGAAAACAGAATAATTATTTACGACCGAGAGGGAAATACGGTAATAACCGGTGAACTTTGCGATAAACATATTAAATTCCTAGCAGAGCCGTACAGAGTTAAACGCGATAATTACGAGTCTTATAGCATAAAGAAAATTGAAGACAATTTCGAGATTTGGCACAAACGATTAGGGCATATTAATAGAGAATATTTAATGAGAATGCGTAATGAAAATTTAGCCACTGGTATAGAAATAAATCGCTTTGACAAAGAATTCAACTGCACTACTTGTAACATTGGAAAGTTAAGTAAGACTCCTCATAAAACAATAACTAGAGCTCAAAGCAAGGTACCACTAGAACTAATTCATTGCGATGTATGCGGGCCTTTGCCAACTCCATCATTAAGCGGATCGCGATACATGTTAGTATTTGTAGACGATTACTCCGGAATGTATTTCACATACTTCTTAAAGCATAAAAATGAAGCATTCGAAAAATTAGTCACGTTAAAAGAAAAATATGAGAACCTATTGAACACAAAAATTAAAAGAATTAGAACGGATAATGGGGGTGAATTCGTCAATCATAACTGGCAAGAATTATTAAATAGGAACGGAATAACGCATGAAAAAACTATTCCATATAATCCCGAGAGTAATGGTAAAGTAGAAAGGGCTAACAGAACAATATTAGAACGCGCGAAAATGTTATTACATAGTAGCTCTTTATCTTCAAAATTCTGGGCAGAAGCTGCAGCCTGCAGCAGCCACGTGAGTAATCTCACTCCGCGGAAAAATAAAACGAAGACACCATTTGAACTGTTCTTCGGAATAAAACCGAATGTGAGTTATTTACGAGTTTTTGGATGCGTAGCATATTATTACATTGCGAAAGAAAAAAGGTCTAAGCTAGACCTACCGGGTAGAATAGGTATATTTGTAGGATATTCGCGGGAAAGACGCGGATACAGGATATACGATCCAAATACGAAGAAAATAATAGAAGAAAGATCAGTAAAATTTAATGAGAAAGAGTCGGGAAAGAAATTCATTGAGCATAATGATAATTACAAAGAAATGTACGACTTAGAGTATCCCATTACATTAACATACGATAACGAAACGTGCGATGCTAACGAAGATGAAAATAACAGCGAGATCGACGATTGCGATAGGGAAATAGAAGATAACTCACATCAAGAAGTAGAGTCAATTAACAACAGTGGGGAAAATGTAGAAAATATAGAAACTCCACGACAACGCGGTAGACCTCAGGGCTCAACCCGAAAAGCATTAGAATTTAAAAACATATTACGTAAAATAGAAAACGTAGAAAGAGATGAGAGGGAAGGATCGCGTAGATCAGAACGAATTAGAAACAGAGATCAGGTTAATTTGATATGTAGTAATAACATACCATCTAATTTTTTAGAAGCAAAGACTAGCAAAAATTGGCAATTCTGGAAAGATGCTATGGAAAATGAATTAAAATCTATAGAAAAACATTCAGTTTGGGAAGTGGTTGATAAACCAACTGATAGTAAACTTGTTAAAAGTAAATGGGTTTTCACTGTAAAGGAAAATAAGGAACAGAATAGTATAAAATATAAGGCGCGGTTAGTTGCGGCAGGTTATAATCAAATAAAAAGAAGGGATTACGATGAATCGTATGCACCGGTCGTATCCATAGAAGCATGGCGATTGTTAATGCTAATAGGCGTAAAGTTGAATTGGGAATTTAAATTCTTTGACGTCAAAACAGCGTACCTATATGGTGAAATTGACGAAAAGGTTTTTCTTACTTTACCACCAGGATTTGAAAAATATTATGGTGAAAATAAAGTTCTAAGACTTAGAAAAAGTATATATGGACTGCCTCAGTCCGGGCGCAATTGGTATTTAAAACTTAAGAATACTCTAACAAGTATTGGATTTAGACAGTTAGCCTCAGAAAATTCTATTTTTATATTGGCTGAAGGACAGAACTTCATTATAATTGCAGTTTATGTCGATGATCTTACAGTTCTATATGGGAATACGGATCTATATAATAAAATAATATCACAATTTAAAGAGACTTTCGAAGTGGTCGAAACTACAGATACTAACACGTTCCTGAATATTAAAGTTAAGAGATTTAAGGCGGGTATAGGATTATCGCAAACGGAATATATCGACAAATTGTTGCATAAACATAATATGTATGACTGTAACGCCGTAACAACGCCAATTGTACCAGGTGAGGACAAAAATTGTGAAACGTCAGGAGATGTAATCGATCAGGAAATGTACCAAGAAATAATCGGTGAATTACTTTATATAGCGAACCGAACTAGACCAGATATCGCTTTCGCAGTATCGTATTTGTCACAATTCAATCATAGACCGGAAAAGAGACATTTATTATTAACTAAAAGGGTACTGAGGTACTTGCGCGGTACGAAAGAAAAATTTCTTTACTATAGCGACAAATATGGTAGTTTAGAAACCTACTCGGATGCAAGTTGGGGAAACGCGGAAGGAGGTAAATCGTTCTCAGGGGGAGCGATACTGTTAGGAGATTCACTAGTTATGTGGCGATGTAATAAGCAAAAGTGTGTTGGACTTTCGACATGTACAGTAGAATTATTTGCGTGCGCCGAAATAGTAAAAGATACTACATGGGTTATTAATCTATTAACCGAGATGAATTTAGAAATGTTTTGTCCAAGACCCACAATCATGTATTGTGATAATACAGCAGCTATTGAATGGATGAAAAATGCCCGCTCTTCCAATAAAACACGACATGTAAATTTAAAATTTCACTTCGTGCGAGATGAAATAGAAAAGGGTAGACTAAATGTTAGATACATTGACACAAAATACATGATTGCGGACTTTCTCACAAAAGCGGTGACACGAGAAAAACTATTATGGACTGTAAGTAAAATTAAATTAATAGATTGCGACGAGATTGTACAATAGAAAAACTGGCGTGAAACTACGTTGCTCATAGGGGGAGATTGTAGGCAAATTCATATATATAATTTGAATGAGCGCCGTAGTTAGAGTGGGGTTAGGCACACCGGCACCCGATACAATTCGGCAGTCGCTCCTCAGTCGTTACGTAAGAAACAAGTATATTGATATATTTCTGTTCATACATTATTATATTGATAAATGTACTTTCATTATTTTGATTAAATATATTATTAGCCAAATAATAAGTGTATTACACCACGCAAAATACAACACCTTCAACCAGGGGGTTGAATAATTAAAGTGTCTGATTTGTTCGGTGGAATGGTGGCTTTAAAATTTCGACAAACGCTCACTTTTCAGCAAAGAGATACGAATCGGGAGCGATCCGAAAATTCCTGAAACTCATTCCCGTTCGGAGACTGGATGCGCATCGAGTGTTCCCACCCTCGGTTCGGGGGTGCATTGACGCGCGATCGATCCCCGGCCGGGTTTTTAAGCACGCCAGACGCTCCCGGAATTGGAGTAGCATTATAAAATGGGACGAGGTGTTTTCCACGCACTGGTGGGACTCGTTAACGTCGCTTGGGCACGAATTAGAATGGCTCTCGAGTGTCCTGACACGTCGCGCGCGTATTTCACAAAGTGCTCGTGCGACGCAGTAGAAAACGGAGCAAAAAGAGAAGGACCGACGAACGGGGAGGAGCCGAAAGACAGACAGAGAAACAGCAAGAGGGAGGAAGAAAGGACAAACAAGAGAGCGAGAGAAAATTGAAGGGTGGGAGGGCGGAGGAAAAAGAGAGGGAAGAGAGAAGGAGAGAAAAAAAGGGACGAGAGAATCCCCGTTTTCGGTATGGAAATAGGGGTCGTCGGTGGAACGTGTTCATAAACTACCGCCGGAGTAATCAGGAAAGATGTGCAATAGGAGCGGACCACAGTCCGCAATCTTCTGCCGGTGACGTAGCACGTCGACTCTGCGAAGATTTAATCCGTCGGGGTATAACGATTATGTTCGCCCGGCTCTCGTGAATATGCCAGGTTACGATAATCGGGTAATCGGGATTCCCGAAACGTAACTGCGAATCGAAACTAGTTTGCCTAATTGCGTTCCTGTCGTTCATGCACGCCGGTCGCAGCACGTCGTCCCATTATTGTCCTGACCAGAAAATATTCCATTGAAATTGTAAATATTATCAATTAATTCCTGGTCGTCGCGTTGCAACAATTATTGCTCGGAACGGAAAGAACGTACACCGCATTCGGATAATTCGAGTTTTATTATTTGGTTAACTGCGGATTTTATGCATTGAATACGAAAGATTCAAAGAATTTAAGAATGTATATTTTTTTCAACATCTTAATAATATTAACGAGGGAACATGTGTACCTTGTTTAAAAGAAAGAGACGAGATAGAATTCGATCTTTCTCTCCACGTCACGTGGGAGGGGGTGGTAGTTAAAATAATGGTCCTCGACAAAAAAGTAATCCTCAGGAGGGATTTACAATATTTCAAGGAGTCGCAAAGGGTTTCTCTGGCTAAAGAAAATTCGACGGAATAATATTAAGAGATCCTCGCCAGTCCAGGACGTTTTCTTTTTACGCGAGAACCCCGGCCAGATGTTTCTCCGTTCGGAACGGAGTCGTCTGAAGGGTTGCCCATTGTCCCTAAACTGGGTCGTCCTTTTCAGGATGAAAGGAGCTAATAACTGTCTGGTCGAAGTCTTTCCGTCCGGCAGAGGAAGAGAGAGAGGAGAACCGATCTTTTCTTTTCTCGTAGAGCGGCGGCCTGGGAGGATTATAATTAAAAGTTTCTGTAATAAGTAGTGTTTGTTGTGTGCCACGGTTAAAAGCTTTAGCGGAGTTTTATTGTACTGGCGCACTTTGTTTTCCCTATAGGCGCAGGGCCGAGCGAGATTGAGACGAAGAATGTGGTCGGGCCACCCCCGCCGACTTTCTCCGGGAGTAATGTTCTACTTTCCTCGCGAATTAAAGGTTCATAAAAAAAAGTGTACTCGATGCAAAGTCGGTGTACGTTGCCGCGGCTAAGTAGTTCGACGCGGAAAAGCTCTCCCGCGAGAATTTATTAATACTTTGAGGGGGGGCAGGGCGGACTCATGTATCCGCTGCAAAATTGAACAATTTAAAAAATACACAACTCACGCAATTTTAATTATTTCCACTTGAAAAAAGTACCATATGTTCGTCATACATCCATAAATAAGTGTGCAAAATCCTGATACAGAAAGTGTAATATTTTCCCTGAAAAAGTTTCTCATTAGTCCACGAAAAGTTTCGAACGTATTTCAGTGGGAACACGTTCGCTCCCAGTACGCAGCGATTAATCAAAATTGCAGTTAAGAATCTGGAGAAGCTATTCTCGATGGTGGAACGGTTAAACCGTTGCAGGAAAGTTGCTTCTCATCGTGGCCTCGCGAAATTTGCCCGTTCGAGGATCTTGTCGTAAAGAAGGGTCTTCGCAGCAGCAGCAGAAGGAGAAAAAACTCATAGATAAGGCTGCTATAACGCGGATAACAGCCATTGTCCGCTCGTATCCCGTTCGACGTTAGATCACTGTCTGTTTACGGCCGTACGAACCGTTGGAATTACTTTTTATCGACGCTTTTCGATGCTTTTTCTGCTTTTCAAATATTAAAATCAGTTTACGAGCAAGCGATGTGCTGCTGAAATGACGACGCATTTTCTCCAAGATCGAGGAAACTTCGTGGCGTAATAGCTTCTGCAAAGTATACGATTGGTGCACACCGTAAGCTAATTGTGACAGGATTAAAGACGAAAATTAGTCATATCCCCTTCGTTAGTAGTTTTATTCTATTAAGTATTAAACGATGAAGATATATTGCTTCATGGAAGTTCCTGATTGCGAGCGAACTCTCTCGAAACGCTGATAATTAAATTGTAGATGTTAAAGTCGCCAAACAAAGTTCTTGTGCCATTGAAAATAGTTTGCACTATGGAACGTCGTAATTAATCCTGTGAACAAGCATATTGGTTGGTAGGAATTTGTTGAATGAAAATGGATTTCAGATCACCGAAGAAATCAATTGAATAAAAGCTTCTCAGAGATTGCTGAATTTTGTCCATCCTAATGTTCCGGATTTTGCTCCGGGCGCTGCCGTTTCGTGAAATATTGTAAATCCGCCGTGGATTAGGGAGTACAGGACTGCCCATCGAGCGCCATTATTTTAAATGCTGCTTTCCCATTGCACGAAAGGAGATTGCCTTTTATCGCGGCGGGGGGTCGCAGTTTTTCACGGCGTCGAGATTGGCCGGGATAAGAACGTTTCGCGAGTAATAATTGCGTTCCGGTTGCTCGGTACCGGAAGCGTTCGCCCCGGCCAAGAAACTAGCCGATAAGGTATCGCTTAGAACGACTATGTTTGGCCTTGGAGCCTCGAGAATCCCGCGACCCTCGCGGAAAAACAGATCCGCCGATACGCGATATACACCGGTTCTCACCCCTCTCTCTCTCTCTCTCTCTCTCTCACCCTTTCCTTCTTTCTTTGCAATCGGAGTCGATTCGCTGCAATAAGCCCCGGAACAAGATTTTATCGAGGCGGAGCAATCGCAAGATTGCAAGGCAATCTTTCGGTTCCCGATTCCTGGCCTGGTTTTACGCAACCACGTGTAACGAATCGTGTCACGTGATCTTATTGAATCCCTGGCTGGCTGCCTCTTTGAGCGGAAACGTTTGTAACGTCTCGTGACATACTTCCCTTATTTGGGACTCGTTCCGAGTCAATCTTTTGCTAAGACCTTGCCGGCTCGCTTTCGTACCGATACACAATACCTGTGCCTTGGTTCCGTTGCGATTCAGCTTGTTTTATTCGGCTAATTTCGCTAGGACGCTTGGTGTATGCACCGATGCACTTTCTTTCAAGGCTTCAAGGTTTTTCTTCTTTCGACTTCTAATGCTTTCCAGGCTAGATTACAGTTATACCGATAATGTATATCGATGTACGAGCATGACCTGCCTACCAAATGACAGGAGTATTCTCATTTAGCATGAGTCCTAATTAGCTATTTTTAAAATGACATGTCCATTCGTAACATTAATTGAACTCTATAAAATCAAATTACCAGCTAATTATACTGGAGCTTTAATAATTACATTCACGGAAAATCAATGCGGGACGTCTGACTAATTATAGGAATACTGTGCTGAAAACTTTTACATGCTCTGATTTCGAACTGCTGGAGTTCTATTTTAATCTCATAATATTAATTATTTGCAACTACTGTTTTATGAAAATCCGAGGTGTTACTGGCAGAAATATTCTACTGAGAACTTCCAAACTGTCTAATTAATCCTTGAAATTATGTGTGAATCATTCACACTTCGTTCACAAACACTTCGTTAATATTCACACTTCGTTCTCCGTGCTTCGGAAATTTGTTTTCCACAAGTGAAAATTGGTTTGTATCCAGTCAAGTTGGACTTTCTTGTCGGATGCTATACAGAACTTTTCAGCTTAAAGTTGTCCTGAATAAGAGACTTTTCGTAAGTTCCCGGAGTTTTGTGCACTGTCAATATTAATTAAGGTGTAAAGGAATTGTACAGATTCCTTGCAGAAACGTGTCTGGCTAGTAGTAGCCTCAAGCTACTGAAGCCATTGTAATTTCAGTTTCCACTTGGTAGATGAATCGACCGAACCGCGCCAGTTTTTCCAATTAATTCCTCAAGCACTCAGATATTTACCGCTGCCACAATTTTTCTGAGGAACAGCCAGAATCATAGAGATTAGATGGTAAGAAGCCTCTCCGCCCCATATCGTTCCCATTGTACGCGAGGTTTCCAGGGAACCGTAGTCAGGAGAGATTGACGGAGAGTGCATCGCGATGCATCATTCTGCTAGATGTTGCTGCCGGCGTTATCGATCCCAGAGTCGATGTATCTGACGATGAATATATTTTTCTGACATTCCAAGGAATTCTTACCACTCTGCTCCCATTTTGTTCGCTCCGAACGTTACATCAAACATTTACAAACCCGTCACCATCACTAATTAATCAGCTGCTTCAAATTCACCCCAATATCAATTTTTTTAAACTTCGCTTCCTCTTCTGTAAATGCTAAATATTTGTACAATGACGAAAGCTGTAAACTTTCAGTTCACTACCATTAATTGGACATCTCAAATTTCAATTGAGACTATCCTCTATTTTTTCAAACTTCATTTCCTCTTCTATCAGGCACTCCAAATATCAATTCATAGTATTATGAATTTTTTGAAACTCCACTCTCTCTTCTATCAATCACTCCAAATTTTCATTCACAGTATTAACAATTTTTGTCAAACTTGACTGCCCCTTCAATCAGACGTTGCAAATATTTCTCGACACTGCTATCGTTCATACTATGAATCTTTTTCCAGCTTCGCTCACTCTTCTCTAAATACTAATCATCTATTCCCACTCGAAAGAAAATAGCGTACACCATCTTCAACATCTGTAGTCAACTAAGCATTTCCAAGTGTTAATTGGCTGCCCGATTAGACGTAGATTTTTTCCAATTTTGCAGTTCCTCCTCCGCAAACACAGTGCCCTAAATAGCTATTTACGCTTAAACATCGGAAGCAACGCGCAAGAAACGCGAAACAGGATTCTGTTCCCGACATTCGTGGATCGTCAGACACTCGTCTTTGACACGTCCGGAATCGAGCAACGTCTTTGACGTTCCGCAAACTCGATTAGCAGCTAGAAACATCGACGTTGATGTATGTCTGTATGAGCCTGTGTGTATGTGTCTACTTTACATCGAGGTATCGGTTAACAAGGCAACAGTACAGGTGTTCAGTGCGGAACAAACAGAAGCGTTCGTGGTGTCCACAAATTTCCGCGCGCGAGCGTGTGAACGCGATATCGGACTTCCTCTCGGACTTCGGAATAAGATTTACGACCTCCCAGAGAACATGTTACGTTAGGCTAGCTCCACGCACCTAACCATGGCAAATGATAATAAATGAGCGTCTCTCGTTCCGTGTTTGGAACCCGTAAGTTGAAAATCATATTCTCTTAATCTATTCACTACTTTAATTCTGTCTACTAAATTTTCTAATGAATGTTATGATCGTGTTAGAGGTGCATTAGCCTTTTCTGTACACCTGTCAGGGAAATCGTCGCATAAAGAGTGGCTATGACTTAATCACCGTGAAACGTAGAACGAGGATTAGCACGCTCAATGAGAGAGCCAATGGAATAGAATGCATCGCGTGCGAGCGCGATCACGCGATCTCGCGTTTCCGGTTCTCCATTGCATCCGCGGGTCTGAAAATTGTTGCCGGTCGTTTGTCCCTTGTAACGGTAATTATTTTCTGTCATAATACACACAGCAGCAACGCGGCAATAATACTCGGTACGCGTGCCTACCGTGCCCACGGAATAATATTAATTGCATCGCGCGCAATAGTTATGTCGTCGGCTGGCTCGTATCGAACCATCCGCCGCGCCGCACCGAGTATAATTGTTTGCAAAGCGTTTGACGATACTTTTCCCCTCGCGATAGTTGTCGAATGAAAGTGACTGAATTATTTCATGCTTTGTTCGATCGTTGTAAAGCGCGAAACGCTGTTATACCGCGACGCCAACGAAACATTAATTTATTAAACGAAAATCGCAGAGCTTTGACTACGTTATTTATTAGCTAAGCTAATTAGAAATCCACGACTCGCAGACATAAATTACTCCAGGGAACCGGTTTCATTGTCTTAATATCTCGCGATGGTACCGATTATTTTATCGGTACAATGCTGTGAACTTGAATGTTATTCTTGGATTCAGCAAACTAATACAAACTTCGTCAAACCTGATAGACTGTTTGATTGATTTTTTCTCATCATGTATTTTACTTGGAAGCGTAAAATTGCTTGATCAAACAACAAATAATTAACAATAACGAAGATAGACATTTTCAAATTAGTTTGAAGTCAATTAAATTGTGCATTGCTAATTTCGATTCTTCTTTACATTTCTAATAAAAATTCGAGGAGTGTTCGAGGTTTATAATATTTAATTTTCAATAAAGAATGGAAGAATGTTTGATTAAACATGATTGAGCGTGACCAAAGTTGTTTCAATTTTCTACGTGGGTCTAACGGGTTTATGCACTCAACGCCGGCTTCTAGCGAGGATAAAAATCATGTACAAGTCCCTGACACTCAGATGTGCTCCATCCTGCGCGACGTGCAAACGGTACATAGCACGTACGAACCTTATTGCCAAAAGTTCTCCGTTGGACCGTCACTTCCCCGCATCCGCGAGCATTCGCTTCATGCGACAATTACCATCGCCGCGAAACTCGTAATTGCGCGAGCACTCGAAACTGGAGAAGTCACAGCGAACGCGCGTGTTCTTTGACGCGTCGTCAATTAAAGATTTCGAGTGGCTCGGGAAAATTCGAATTCCGCCAACAACACCTGAAATGTCAATTCCAAACAACTGACAATACTTAAATGCGAGACGTTAAATCATCCTTCAACAGCACGTAATAAATAAAATGGCTTTGATAAAATTCCAATAAAATCACACGATTGTAGACTGTCCTCAAATAGCAGTAATCATTCTATCGGAACGAAAGTTTGATTAGCCAGCTTATTGGAAGATAATTGAGTCTTTAAAATGCACCGGGGGGGTTCTTCATCGTGTTTCCAATACAGTTTATTTTCATTTTCTTTGTCTTCCGCGTCACCTGTCCGGTCTATCAAGACACCGTGCCGGTGGTGTCGCGTTCGTAGAAGTTTGTCACGGTGCTGCACACAGAGCCATAGGTCGCTGGCACGCATGCACACCGCCGTCAATTTGTCACATCTATCCCCTGACCAGGATCGATACGTCGCCCCGGTAAAAAGTCAAGTGACAAAGTTGCCGGCGGCGCAGCGGTTCTTTTTCTTTCTTGCGACGGCACCGACGGCCATTCCCGTTTGCCACCTTGCAAAAACAACCGCGACTTTGTCTCGCCCCTTATCGCAGAACGACGCGTCGTAAAATTAGCGCGATTACTTGTACGGCTTCCCGGCCACTTCTTTCGCGCGGAATAATTTATTCCATAAATAACGATGCGGGACGAACGACCGAAATTCGATCTAAAACAATGAGAAAAATGTTGCTTCGTGTCCAATGAAAACGATTTTGATGCCGCTCGTTAGACACACGGTTTTTCTCAATGTATTTTAACGTTAGGTTGTTCTTCTATTGATTGAATGGTTTGTAGGTGACCTACTTGTCGGACTTTTTATGTCAGGCAATATTGAACATCGATAATATTTAGTGGATACAAATTGTAGGTTTCGGTGAGATTTTCAGGAAAGTTTACGAACGAGCTTCGCACTTTGCGGTTCCGGAGCAAATCCGGAGCTTCGGAGTCTTCTTATCAGGAGGTCATCACCGTCTTATCGATTCTGCGGCTTGTTCTCTGAAATTCCACTATACTTTTTCATCGTAGCTTCAACCTACATCGATGTTTATCACCCGGGGGCTCTTCGTGGAAGCATATTGTGCGATATTAATTGAGTTTGGGGACCTTCGATCGTCGCAAAAACAATTTCGTTTTATTGGAAGATTATTGTCAGGGTATACACTGTTGTATATTATACTTTAAATATAAAAGCTGTGTTCGATTATAACTTGTCTCATCCATTTCTAACATTTTGAAAAATTATTAAAAAATTGGCGCACGGTAGCAAAAATGGTATTCTACGGGAACGAACCGCCAACGAAGCTGTCGGCGACGTCGCGGATGTCCCGTCTTTCAATTCCTCCGGAAAAACAGTAAGCAGTAGCTGGCCTCCTTGCTGGCATTCACGAAAGACTAATTTGTCAGTGGACGGTGATCAGAATGAACAAAGAACGCCGACAAAAGAGGAACAGCAAGCTCATCGCTCTTCCTGTCCTCGTCGCGGTCGTTTGACACCACGAATGCGTTCTTTTTGCCCGTGGTATAATTAATGCGTCCGCCATCGTGGCGGGAGATCGTGCCGCGGCCAGGTAAAGGGCCAATTCTACGGCAATATTAATGTCATTTTTAATTAAAGTCCTATTCAAAGTGTCTCTCGCGGCGGGCTACGCTATAAAGTAGCCGCGGCCTCTTTAATTCGGATTACAATGGCCGCCCACGCCGTCTCTTGGCAAATTCGATAACTCTGCTGTTGTCAATCCTCAAGCGCCGTTTCCTATTTTTTTTAAATTTTATTTTACCTTTCGATTCTCTCATTTTAATCCCTTCATTCGTTTTATTTTAGATTATTCGTCAGTTTCCGTACAAAATGTTTTAATATATTTTTAGTTCTTCGCAGAGTCTATTCCACATACACTATAATTGCATTCATGATTACGCACGCTGTATCTGTAAGCGAATAACGCGGCAGTTTAATTTTCCACAAGCACATGAATCAATAAACCGGGGCGAGAAGTAATAAGTTCCTTTATCTTTAACCAGAAGATACTTTGCATTTAATAAAACGAAAGCCTCGAACACAGGGAACAGAAAATTCCCTATTCACCGGTTTATTAATCCCGCAGACTTCGCGCGCTCCATTTTGCATTTTCTAATATTCTTTTCAGCAAGCCAGCATTCAGAATGACTGCATAAGCGGGCACGCTTCGTATGCCGGCGAGGGGTTGTTTTCAGCTGGCCGTCAACGAGCTACTAATTCCTCAAAAAATCCTCTCGTTATCATCCTCTCGGACCGCGCCCTGAAAGCAGCTTGCTCTCTTTCGTCTCGCGCCATCTCAAAACCACTCGAATACCCAAACACGTTAATCCGCGTCGTCCCCCGTAAATAGTATCGTTAGCACAAAAGCGAGACTCGTTAAATTAATTTATAAAGGTGTCGTCGTCGCGACGCGTCGGCGGGGGTCCCGGGAGATCGTTAACATCTCCACGAGCCTTTGAATCGTCGAACTTTTCCAACGAGAAAAGTATGCTCACTTTTTCACCTTTTACACGGTGTAAAAAAATTTGTTGAAAAATATGAGCAATGGATTTCGAACATACAAATATTTCACTTTTTTCATGGAGCAGAAACACTGAACAATTTTCGAAAATTTATTGATCCTTCAATTTGGCACGCCTGTGTCGACAACTTACGTGTACAATATTTTTACAGAAAATGAAAAAAATATGCTCACCAGGAACCGCAAAAAATTGTAAAAATCTTTCTCACGTCTGAGTGTTCGGGAAAGGGCAAAAGTCCCGCAGTTAACATCATGCACCGATCAAGGAGGACTCCGGGCGCATTAATGCCGATGCAGAGCGTTGCATAGTGGTGCATACCGTTGCACAACGGATTCCCCTAGGCGCGACATCATCGAACTCGCGAGAGCACCCTCGGAATAATTCACCGGCAAACGACGTCGTCTCCGCACGAAACGGAATCTCGCAGCAATCTGGAGGGAGGATGGGAACGAGCTGGCTGGAGAGGGGGAAGAAGATTTTGCGTCAGCGATTTCGCGTATCGAGCCACGCCCCTTTGCACGCCTTACGCTCATTCCGCCGAAAGAAATCGAGCGGAGTCGTGCATTAGTATCTCATGCGACGCACGTAAGCCGCCGCTCGATTACGCGTCCCTGCAGCCGAGTTCCCAGGGACATAAGAAATCTTCCTCGGCCTCTTCCGCTTCCTCCTATCCCGCCCACGCACGCGGATTTGTATAGATCTTCCTCCGGCGATGTTGCATTGAGATGCATGGCAACCCCCGGCCACTAGATCTTGCGTAAACCGGGCTGACAATCGTAATATCGGGGAAAATGAAAATCGAATGTGTCGCGGCCCCACTCCTGGAAATGGTCAATTGCCGCTCTGGATCATCCTGGATCACTCGAGGATTTTCTTCGACGAGACACGATGTTCGATTCTCCTCCACAATTTAGTAATCGTGGGAAAATCAAGCAATTTTCTTAACTACTGGGTCGTAATATTTATAAATTAAAAAATGGTTTCTTCACTGATCAGAAGTGTTACTTTTTTCTTCATTAAAAGGAGTACAAGTGGTTATCTGTTTATCACAGCGCAATCGCATTGAAACTGTTAATTTCCAAGTAAAAGTCCAGCTACGCTATTCTTATAATTTTTGTATGATGTATTGCGCAAAGCTTGAAATTATAAGTGTACATTTTTCACGTTTAAGTACTAATTTCTTTGGTTTACGTTTGTGTGCAATGGTATATAGAGTTTAGCTGAAGGGATCCAATAACACGGATCCTAGAAGTTTTGCCTCTCCCCGTTATTACAAACGATAATAGACGATGTTGAACCCAGCAAAAGTGTTCCGGGGTTTGTCTTTCGGTACAATGAACGTGTTAACGGGATATGCACCTGGTGCACTATACGGTGTACATGCGTATTTGCACGTTCTGTGTGTTTATCCCTTAAGATGATCGAACGATCCATTTATTTCGCCTTGTATCAATCTCTAAGCCTCTTGTTTAATTTTAGAGTTAAAATCACCTGCTCGTTCACAGGAAACGTGACTCGAGTAAAAATAATTGAAATTGAATTATAGAATCGAATAAAATGATGGAATAGTATTGGCGAATGATAGATCACAATAGAACAATAGAATAGTACAATCATGGATTGGAAAGAATAGTAGAATGGAAAATTGATGGCGCGATAGGAATTCCATTTAATTCAATTTGTCTGAACACGTCACGACAAGAATTGCTTTCCAAAAAAGAAAGGATGATTGTGTATGATCCTTGGATCAGGGTATAGGATTACGATTGTAAGCCTATTTGCATCAATGGCGAATTCTGTAAAATTACCCTTGAGTCAGAGAGTATCGATACGACGACGATGGAACGACCGTAGTCATCGATGTGGCCAGGACGACGATTACAAAAGGACAAAACACAGTCGGTGTCGTGGTCGGTTTGTCTTCCGCACGCCGGTCACGTGAATCGAAAGTCGTGATTGTCGCCGCGATAATAGGGGCCGCGAGATTTGTCGAGAAGCGATGAAAATAATAGAAGTTGCGGGGACAGTGGTGGAATCGTCTTTTGTAGAGGGAGTTGATCGGAAGGGATTACCAGTGTTCGTTCTTATCTCCGACGACTTCCACCTTCACTTCCCCTCTCTTTCTTGCACCGTAGGCGAGTCCCGAACAGTATAAACCTTTTACTTGTAGTGCAATCTCTTAATGGAGGATAGCAATGTTTTGTAGTTTTTATTCCCCCGGCGAATCCCGGTGAATTGCAATTAGAAAAAACAGTGAGAGACCGGGGACAATCTTCTGCGCTCTGGATCTTCGGGTTTAACGCGGCAGTCTCTCCCTCTATAGGTTTCTCTTTCAAGGTGATAGTGGTACCAGGAATTTTGAAATTTTTGTACCCTCCCTCTGAATCGTTGCATCTTTCTGTAAAAAATATACAACCCTTTATTTCTACTATAGATTGTGTAACTGCACTGTATATTTCATCGATACCGCTCGATCTTCATAGTTGCAACTTGAAGCGAACTAGAATGGATGAGATAAACTGTCGATTGTTTTATATTAGATCCTGGAGAAGATGGCAGGTAAATAATGAAAAACCGAGTGGTTATCTAGTGTGAATATTCTTGTGGAAGTTATGTGATATTGGTAATGTTTTTTAATCCTGAACGAGTTTATTATATTGAGAAGAATCTTAAAATACCATATAGTGACCTACACAAAATAAAAGTTATGAACGCATATAAAAAGATGATCTTCCAGCACAAGAATCGACAGACATTTATTTTAAATTTTCATATCCTCCGCCAGAGGTTTCAGTGAATATAAAACACAGGTGAGTTTTTATTTCATACGGCTTCAAAGAGGAATATGCATAAGCTCATACGGATAAATTCTTAAACAGAGGAACTCTGTTGCTCTTCTCTCGTGAAAGTGAATTCCATTTAGAGGAACATGTATCGCGGATAATATTCTACGTTGATATCGAAGCTTCGTTTTCAATTTATAAGCCATATTATGCCAAATGAAATAAATGATGATGAATACGGACTGTGGCATGGACAGCCCAGAATTTTCCTGGAGCCAAACAATCTTCCCGAAGCAAACGCAGAGCTAAAAAGGTTCCCAGCATAAAAATCCGACACAGGTTCGCTGAAAATGTGTTCTAAATATAAAGTTTGTGCATTAACCTTCTTCGAAACAGCTTCCACAGGCTGTACCGAGTCCGCAAACACTTCTCCACACAGTTTTCGTTCCCAAAAATCTACTTGTAAAAATTCATACAAATACATGTAAATAGATGTCTCTTTATAAACGTGACCTTGACTGTTTTTAAAAAATTCTTAAAAAAACAGAACCCCCAAAACATACTCTATCAAAAAATTAACAGCGCTCGTAATTGTAATTATTTTCTCAAGAAAAAAATCACACGTGCACTTTAAGGACCACTAAACATGTGTGTAAAATCCCATTGCAGAAGATTTCGATAGTCTCTCAAAAAAAAAATTCTTAAAAATCCATGAAGAAACGGCTTCGAAAATCAGAATATTACTTAAATGGTACAAAGGCAGAAATTATAATGTGAACTGAGAGGAGACATCGTAGAGTAAAATGATCCTATAATCGGAACGAAAACCGGAGATCTCGTCGCACAAAGGTCTTCGTTAGGTCCCGTGTTCTCGCGAAATCGGTCTCAAAGCCTCCGGGGCTGTCTCGCGTTCCGTGTACAATAATTATCAGAGTTATCCGAGTGAGTGCGTGGGTGGCCTAGCGTACTCCTGTGTGCGTTTGACGTCGCTTAATGCCGGGGCCGCGTGTGTACTCGGCAATGTTTTCGCGAGGAAAACGAAGATGCTAATTAGTCGCGCGGTGGAGCGGATACGGTGCGACGCGTTTCCGAGTTGTAGGTATTTGATCTGAACGCGGGCCGTGCGTCTCCTGAATCCCGCCCCGTTCGTTATCGCTCCACGAAATCCACGTTTCGCTCCTTTTTAGTCTCATTTTATTTTGTACTCGCAGATTTACGTTGTCTACAGGGGATTACCCGGCATTACTCCTTTCGCTGAGAGACTTTCCCGCTTTGTGTACCTCGCGATCTGCTCGGCCAGAACCGTACACTCGGGATTTCCTTCTGCTTTGTGCTGGTTTACACGGATCCTGTGGATCCTGCTCTTCTGGATCCTTCGATCTTCCAGGTCCCTTCCAGGGAATCGCATGGTATTGTGTGTTTGTGTTGTATAGTCGTCGGGATTGTTTTATGGAAATAGAACTGGAAGTTCGTAAAGGAAATGCAACTTTCAAAGATAAAAATCTGCATTTATTCGCAAAACGCAGTTTAACGTCTGTGTAAATTGTCGGAATGCAGTGGTTGCTTCCGGTTGATGTTTCGTTCGGCTGTTTGTCGAATAACGAAGGCACCGTATACAGTTTGTTATCAGGGGATTGAGCACCGTGATTCGAGAGCGCATTCCTTCCGAAATAAAATTAATAAACTTCGGAGACAGACGGTAGCTAGTTGGCAGAGACTTGTGGCGTAACCGCGGCGCAATTACATCTCTCCGCCACGGTTTTCCAAACAACGGCCTCATTACTGCGACGCGAAGTCACGTTCGCAAAACTCGAAGAAGCAAAGGATGCGCTCCCTGTACCGTGCCCGCCTCGCTGCGAGCACCTTACCGCGAGTAATTGTTAATCTATTTACATTTTCTCTGTTCTTTAAGCGACCACCGACTGCACGCCCTTTGTCGGAGAACCTAGCGCTACCATGGGAATTTCTTTCATCCCTGCTGTTCAGTCTCCCGGCCTGGAAACTGTCCAATATGCACAGAGTTGACAAATATACTCGCAAAGTTGACAAATATATTCAGTTGCAAACTATGTGAGCCTTTATACAATACTAAACTGGACATTCTCAGTTTTGTGATTAATATATTGAGTCCAATAATTAGAAAAGTGCGAGGCCAAGATTTTCAGGTTATTTTAATTTTCGGGTCTCACTTTTGCCATTAATGTATCGAATCTTTCGTACAATAACACTGTCCAACAAATATCAATTTTTTTATGTTTCCATATAACTGTTGGGTGGATCTCATAGAGTTTTTCGCTGTGTATCTGGTCTTAATTTTTCTCCTACACACACAGTTTTCGAGAAATAAATTCGAAAAAATGACGTATTTTTCGACTTTGAACAAATATTGTGAAGTTATTATATAAGATAATGTATTGTTCTTTACAGCAAAAGATTCCCTAGACTCTCCCGAATCCAGTGATGTGCAATAGTAATACGTCGTGATTGTTTAAACATGTTTAAACAATTTCTACGGGATACGACGCGGCGGACGCCCGCTCTAGTGGTGAGCGTCACTGGCGGCAACCCGTGTCGGGCACAGATATTTTGTTCTTAGGATCGACAAAAATGTCGACGTTGGAAAGTTGAAAATGGGTGATTCCTCAAGATAAAAGTCTACTCTATCGCGTGGTGTAATTCGATTTTCCGCTGGACCCTTATTTTTTTGTATAAATTAAAAAATATCCTCAAAAATGTGTGCAAAAGTGATGTCTCTCCGTCTTTAATGATTGTTTAAACATGGAGATCTTATATAATAACATCACAATATTTGTTTAAAGTTGAAAAATACGTCATTTTTTCAAATTCAAATTTCTCAAAATCTGTGTGTGTATGAGAAAAATTAAAACTAGAATCGGAATCAGCACGAAAAACTCTATAAGATCTACCCAACAGTTGTGTGGAAACATTTTTGTTTTTGGACAGTATAATTAGTCAAGTGCGAGTCTAAGTGCGTGAGGCCGAGTGTTTAGATGATTTTCATTTTCATGCCTCATTTTTGACATTAACGAGTCGAATCTTTCGTCCAATGATTAGGCAAATTTGAAGCCAAGTGTTTTAGATGATTTGAATTTTCCACCGTGAATTACAAAGGGGATGCTTGGGAAATGTGCGGGTCGCTGTTTCAACAGAGTGCATAGAGCGAATAGAGTCCGGGCACACTCTCCGAACACAATCGACGGGTCGATTGATCCCATGATAACGTTGTCACCAGAATAGGCCGTTGACAAAAAGGGGAAGTAATTGGTATTGCGAACGGCTGTAAACGCCGGCCGCAAACCGGCGTCGCATCGCGGCTACGCGTGACGTTCCAGCGCAACGTCAATTGCCCTCGCGCGTCCCCACGCGCTTTCCGCCGAAATTGAAATCTATTCTTTCCCCCTATTGGCCGACTGTGACCCGCGGAAATTTGCCAGCGAACCTCCGACCATCGTCCCCATCCCCCCTTTTATTTGCGTTCGCGTGAAATTCCCCGTTTAAACCAGAATCACTTTCCTCCGAGGCGACGCCACCGCTAAACCCCTGAACTGTACTTTTCCTGAGCCCCCAAATTTTATGCTTCCATTCCAGCTAAATAGAATATATCTTTACCACACTCGCACGATTTTTGTTACGCCAGTTTTATTACAGTTTGCTGAGGGCTTGTGTCTGGATAACGATCTGAGAAATACGTGACTTTTCGAAACTGTTCATGGAAAGTTAGTGAATAGTTTTTTAAAACGAGTATCACGCTGAATAGTACGTATATTAAATAAATTGTAGAAATGTTAAAGAGGAGGAAGCATTGTTTCTTACAGTAATAATATGCGTAATTTTTCAAAAATGCGAAGAATTTATTTTTTTCGGATAGTATCACGTATTCCTGAATAAAATGAAGCAGGTAGAAGAGACGAGCACTTCTAAACGATGTAACACACTCCACGAAGAATAATGTTCACTTTCAGTTCAAGTACGCTATAGTGTCTCAACTTTCCACAGTAAAATGCAGCTTCCTGGTACAAGTCCCTGAATTAAGATAAACGCGAGGAGCCGCGAACAAGTTAAAGCAGATCACGAGGAAACAGACTCACCGGCGAATATTTTGTGAGGATCGTCGCTTTGAAATCAAACAAACGCGATCGTGCATCGGCCACATGAGACGGTCTGCGACAAACATTTCTCCGCCGACGGGAAGTTCGAAGAAGGAAACGGGGAGAACGGTTCTCGAAAGCGAAGCCAACAAAAGCATGGAAAGAAAGAAGAGGAAGAAGAGTAGTAGAAAGGAAAACATTTTTCTGAGATTCTTCGGTGTTAAACATTACTTGGCTTGTTCTGCTGAGCGTAAACAGTCTCTGATGGTGGCAAACAAGCAGCGCACAGGCTCCGTTTAATTCCAGAAATAGCTGAGGCAGTGACGCGTGCGTCGCAGAGTCACTGTCCACAAAAGGTGTTTACGTATGAAGTCGCACCTCCCGTCAACAAAGGCTTCACCTCTGACGGGTAGGTTAACTGGTAAATAGAGGGGCCGAGGGAGGGGGTGCGGCGGCTGCGAAAAGGCAAAAGAGTGGGAGAGGCTTGCGGGGAATGGGGACGGAAAAGCCGAACAGCTTTTGTGTAGAACACGATACCCGTCCCGGAGAGAGAACCTCGTCTTTCCAACGCCCGCCGTGCCGGGACACTCGATCCCCGAAAAATGATACGCGGAGGAGGAAGATCGGGAAGAAGATACACGCGGGCCAAAGGTGCATCGGAGAAGCCTCCATGTGCACTCTGCAAAGAGATCCCTGGGCTGGAAGAGGTCTCTACACGCCTGCGAGGACATCGTGTTTCCATATCTCGCCGGACACCTTCCAATTTTTCGAAAACATGTCCATTGTTTTGTTTGACTAATCACGAATGATCCCGAAGCCGAGAAATTGTGACATTTTTATAATGTTCATATTTTAAAAGTTTCCATTGCGGATCTGATTGTAAAGTAGTCAAAATAATTGTGTTCAAATCTGGGATTGGAATATGGTAAAAATAATTGTGTTCAAATGGTCTTTGGTTACACGAGGCCAGTTTGTAACCGTGCAATTAAGGCTGCACTTAATGATTCGATTTAATTGTTCTCAGGTTGCTTTCTTCTTCTCAAGCAATCCGTCTGTCGCGAATAAATTTCTCGGTTGAGACAACACGGCTGCGTTCTTTGGACGTTCGCTTAAAAGCTTCTGAACATTCTGTTACAATATTCAACGCAGCTTGGAACGTATGTAGTCGCTTAAGGTATACAGACGAAGAAAAGATAGCATGCAGCAGGCTTTTCTTCTTTATGACTTCTTCATGTTGCTTCGCCTCCCTTGGGCCACTTCTGTCAACCTCAGATGTTTCGAAATTAAAAGAGCACGAATTTTTTTTGATGAAACAATTGAAGAATTTGTTTGTAAATGTTAAATCAATATATCAATAAAACGTTTTGTGAAAGATTAACGAAAACTATTATAGTACATATAAGGGTATTAGTAATAGTTATAAGGGTTCATAAAATGCAAAAGGCTAATAGCATCCCCAAAAAATGCTAATAATACAGCAAACTTTAAATGTCAATTACATGTCAAAGAGCGATTTTTTCCAACGGTAATAATATAAGAAGTCCTCGAAATACAAAGGGTTGGAAATTCCACTGGTTTCAGGAACTCAAAGTTCAAAATTTGACGGAGATCCGACTGAAAAGAGTCGACGATTCTAAGGACCTAGATGACGTTTCCACAGATATATCTGTGTGACTCAAAGGGCCACGAGTCGGGAAAGTTCACGGAATTGCAAGGGTCTCGATATTGAAGTGTTTGGCTGGACGTTTACGCCTCTACAGTGGTCACAGGCATTAGCCACAAGATTCTCGAAGCTTTCAATGTCCAGACGGTGGTCGATTTTGGCGTGCCGGTCACGTTTCTGCCGGACCAACCCCCGCGTAACCTCCTTATAACTCTCGTGGGCGTGATAAAGCACGGTGATTCACGTTAGCCCTGTACGTCATCGACCGCAATCAATGAACCATGACTTTTCCGCTTTGTGCCAGGACCGCGCTAAGAGTATACGTAATGGGGCTTGTACGTGAACGGGGAAAATCCATCGGCCCGTTATTGAAAACGTCAGGAACCACTAGCCGGCGTGTTCTCTCAGCCTCCTACTACCGTTCCCTCCCTTTTCCTTTTCCCTTTCCCTTTCGCGTTCCTACACTGCTCTACCTTCGACCGGTATCCGTCTCCACCGTCAACGACCGACTTCCAACCCCTATTTCCTCATCCCCTACCACCAGGATACCAGCTGGACCGAGCTGAGACTGCATTCTCTGGGAAAAAGAAGAGTTCGAGGGTGAAAAGAATTGTGGGTTAGTAAACCTCTGGATCCGGGTCGGGGGATGTACAAATCCATTGACTCGACTGATATTCTCATGATTAAATTTAATCTGCTGTGCTTAATCTCCCGTATTGTATACCGATTGGAATTTCTTCGATTCTTCCTATCGAGATATTACAA
The DNA here is from genome assembly GCA_028455595.1 of Lasioglossum vierecki. NCBI lineage: Eukaryota > Metazoa > Arthropoda > Insecta > Hymenoptera > Halictidae > Lasioglossum > Lasioglossum vierecki. The sequence goes on along the minus strand of CM052339.1, from coordinate 12,620,276 downwards.
ATTCAAATGACCTCAGGGATTAATCAATTTTCCTCCATTTTTATTTCAATGTGTCTTTGTAAAGCGAAGTTTTCCCTTTATAATGACCACTTGGAAATATGACGTGCGATATTTTTTCGCGATTTCATCGTAGTTGGAATGAAGAGTGTGCTGCCAGTGCAGAATCAATACTTTCAGTTCTCAAACTATTCCCATTTACTTTGGATTGCTTATATTTGACAAAAAGATCAAATTGCTGGAAATGTCATTAACTTCCTGACACATTTCTCTGGCACGTGTACACATAGAATAGGATTTTTCGTTCTCAATACACGTCCGAAGAAATTCTCTTGCCAATCACACTCGTGAATATTTTCGAACAGAAATTCGCTACTACTGACAGATCTGTAGTACAAGCACTTCGGGAAGTCCCTTTTCGTGTGTGAATTTTCAAAATACCAGTAAAGCTCGTCGCGAAGTGTAGTAAACTAGCACGGTAGACACTTTCTTCGCGACCGAGGCCAAAGGAGAGTAAGTTTCCGGAGCCGGAAAGCCGTGAAAAGTCAAGCCCTTATATTTCCCCCGCCGACAGAAACAAGAATTTGCACGGTGTTCTGTTTCCCGGGGATCCGGGATCCCCACGCGAAAATCCTTAAGATTGAGGTTGTGCACGCGACACGTTCAATCCCATCGCTAGTCGGAGACTGTTCCTAGGTCAGAGTCCCGTCCCAGGCTCGCTCGCTTAGAAACTACCCCCGTCAAGCCCTTAAACCGCGAAGTTACGCCGGCTGCAGGGGTTCTCGTGAATGTAAGGGACACCGGAAGGGCGCGCGTTTACTCGCCGTAAATCTCCAGGGACACTTTTTCCTCGTCGGGAAAGCGTAAACCGTCCGCCGCGATGCTTACGAGCCTCATGATCGCCCGATCCTGGATAAAGGAATCTCCTTTGCTCCGTCGGCCCACTGCGGGCTCCCACAATTCACTGTTCCGCTCGGCAATTCGTCACGAAGTAGCTAGGATTTATTCTACCCTAACAAATGTACAATCGTAGCTTTCTACACTTGGCATCACTATTTTACATCTTCACGGATCGTTTAAAATTCTGTAGAAATTTACTAGAGTACCTTATTGCACGCTGTATGATCCTATAATGTTCAAATGTCCGAGAAAAATTCAATAAGATAAACATGTACTTTATGCTATGGCGCAGTAGTGAAAGTCCGTTTCGAGTCAAGCGAATTGGACTAGTCGATATACAATCTAAAATATGGTGTTTAAACATTGATCTACTGCTTAAAAATCATCTAACAGAACGGTACGGTACTTCATTTACTGAAAATTCATATTTCGAAGCGGGAATGTCTATTTTGTTTTGCCATTCACTGGTGAGAATCAATATCAAGGCAGGCCAATGAAACTCGCCGATGTTAAATGGAAAGTACGACACATAAACAATTATTTGCTGCGCGATCATTGTTTACGACAAGACATGTACTTCGATGATTAAAAATAAATATTTTAGAAGTGGGAATATTTATTCTATTTTACCATCCAGTAGTGAGGATCAATATCAAATCAGACAAATAGAACTCGTCTTCATAAAATGAGAGATGAACTTACCTGCTGTGCAGAAATCATCAGAAGCAAGAGACAAATGGCCTGGAGGTTAAAAACAGATGTACCAAACAACCTCTGGACTTAATTTTTGCTCTCAATAATCAATTCGAACGAGCCTGAAGCGGTTCCTCCGATCTAAACAGCCGTTCGGTGAAAGAACATACATGCGAAAGAACGATTCCGCGTTAGAGTTCTTTTTACCAGAGCCGTATTTAAATTATAAACGGTATTAATCTTTTATGCATGAGTCTAAAGCGCTCCTAAAATAAACATGTTAGCCAGCGCAGATAGATATTCTGCTCGCGTTTTTCAATTTCGCCGATTTTCCGCGTCGACTAATTAACGCGACGGCGCAGCATGGCATATCCGTCGATTGTTCAATTCTGCTTGGAGCCTCGTGTCCAGTCTACGGCCGCGAATTGCGAGACGAAGAATTCTGATGAAATCCCGCTATTATTAAGCGGCCCGATTATTAATTCACTTCCGCGATTATATTGGCCGTCGTTAATTACCGTTCGAGGTTCCGCAATCCGGTTCATCGTTACCAGGCTGGAAATGATGGAGTCTGATTGTGACAGCTGATCCTCGGTTCCGGGAAAATACCGCATCATTATTTATGCGCTGCATTTGTAGTTACATTATTTGATTGATAAGTGACTAGCATTTTCCTTCTGATTTCAGTTCTATTTTATATAAAATTGAGTGTTATTCCATTGGTCTTTTATTAAAAATACGCGAGTAATGAATAATATTCTGCATTAAATGAATAGTATTCTGCATTAAAAACAGCATCGAAAATGCGGAGCGCATCATTTTCATACGGTTCTTCGTTTCCGAAATAATCTGCTCCGAAAGTTTGACAGGCGCGCATTACTATTTATGAGAAGTGGAAACGGTAAACCATGCACAGACGCGTTACTCGATTCAATATTCGATTTCAATTATCGCGGAAACGAGGCGACACAGGAAGAAAGGTTTATTTTATATTTTCGGTTTACTTTTCCATGCACATTTACAATGTTCTATTTGCACACTGGATTTCTACATCTAATGAAAATCCACACGTCTGGCGCGACCAGAAACGAAAACGCGGGTCGACGGAGGGAGGCCCGTATCGTATTCGCTATTTAACGTGGCAAATGAGATGATTTCTCGCCGAGTCACCGAATCGTCCATCTAGGCATTTAAAATCGTGAAATTTCCTGGTCCGTCCACGGGGACAGCGAAATCAAAACTCTATTCAGGAAGGCGGCGGCGGCCGAAGAGCGATTTCGTTTTTCCTTTTTCTCACGGGCCACGGAATTACCCCTTTGTCCATGGAGCGACGTGGGAACGGCGACGACAAAGGAGCGAGAGCTGTTATCATTTTTTATCCCTTCGCTCGTTATCGGCGCCGAGGAGACGAGGAAAGAACCGGCACGAGAACAGCGCCGGAGAAATTCGTCCCGTCGCGAATCCGATTTTTCTGCGAACCTTCGCGGAAATTTTTTTCCCAACAGCAGTGCGGCGGGGTGACAGATCTCGCGGGGGTAAACTCGGAAACACCGGATAATAGCTTTTCCGGAGAGGGATATGTAAAAGTGTAATGAAATGCGCGACAGCCAGCCCGGCTAAACGAAGATGGATGCGTGCGGTACGCGGCCCCCGGTGATTTACTAACCATTAATCCTAATATTCTTTGACGCCGGCTGCATCTTAACGCCCGCCACTGTAATCACTGCATTTTCATGCCTCACGGAATGACAACCCCGGGATATACTCGGTACACGTGGCAAGCCTTTAGGCGAATCGATAAACCAGATACTCCGCAGACTGCAGGTGAACTCCCACGATAGACACTCGATGCTACGGCGACGAATTTGGTTCTTGGCGACACCTCCGATATGGCTTCCCGAACTTTCGGAACGCGTGGCTGGCAATTTATCCGATAAATTTCTTTGAATTCTCCACGAATTTTGTTGCAAAGAAATTCTATGGTATTCACTTTTATACCCTTTCAGTTCAGTGATTTATTTTCCTTGCGAGAGTGTCTTAGGGATCAAAATAAACGTGTTTTTTTATAATGTATCTGCTTTTGCGGAATTTTTATAGACAGAAATAGTCCTTTGGGGATTTTTTAAAATGCAGTTGAACGTATTCGGCGATTTCTCCAGTCATTTTTATAATCGCAATTGCATTGGTAAAAATGTTTTGAGCAGCCCTCTTGAACTATTTATTTTGATGGCTGCGCGTTATGAAGAATGTACGACGTGAAATACGATTTTGGCAGCCGGTAACAAGCAGTTTGCGCTGGTCGGTATACCGAGTGTTTAATAAATATCTTATTCATTCGGGGACTTTGATGCACTTTCAGATTCTCTGTGCGACCCCGTCGGTCGGGAAATTCGGCAACGAAATTAATGGGCCCCTTGTAAATAATTTCGCACCGGTCGCGCGACAATATCTGCGAATTTAGTAATTGGTTGTTCTATCCCATTATTGGCCGCTTTAGGAACCTCGTTAACGGTCCACCGGATTAGAAAGTGTTTGACCAGCCCGCGATGAAAGATTAACGCCGCTCTCAACTTCGGGGGTCCAGGGAAATTGATCCGGTTAGCTGTATTTATAAAGTGTAATTCCGCTTTAATTGGAATTTCGAGTTTCGTCTTCTGTAAGCAGTGCACGGACCACGTCGTTGATCCACCGAGGGCTGGTTCCAAACTGAAAGTTCATCCCCAACAGAGTCTCTAATAGATTTGTACCCATAAATATGAAAGTGGACTAACTCTCGTACATTTCTTGTTTCGAGATATTTCAAGGAAAAGAATATATTAACACTAAATGAAATCAGTTAATGAAATAAAAATTCATTGTCCTGAATATCTACTAAACCATTAGACGAAAATTTCAAAATTCAATTTGTGCGTCTGTAACTGACGAATCTTTTATTCTAATCTGATTTTTAAAAGATATGTTAAAAATTATTTTTAAAAAATGAAATTTATCCCCTAAAAGAATTATTTAATCTCAAGTTTGAGTACAATGCAGCAACTACGAGATGGATCTTTATCACAGTGATCTTCCTCGCATATTGCGAGCCACAGCCAGCCCCTCTCACAGTCATCAGCGCAAATGTTAATATCCAAAGGTGTCGGATTGTCGGCGCGTTAACGAAGATTCGTCGACTCCTTTGTCTGGCGTAATGACGTTTGCCCTTGGACATACATCGGCTAAAAGGATATTGAGAGACCCCATTAGGGATGCCAAATCATCGCGCGGGACATGGCCGCGTTATTCCGCTCACGCGCACCCCGAATTACAGATTAATTCGCGCAGTGTCCGTGCGGCCGCGTCGCGTCGAGCCGCGCTGCTTCGGCCCGCTTTGTATGTTGATTGCGCGAAGTTTCCTCGTCAGTGTTACGTCAGAACACGGAAGACGCGTTACAGAACTTCCGTTGGAACTCGCGGATTATAATCTCGTAATAGCATACGTAGAGCATTATCTGGATTCCGTGGGTCGTCGTCCGAGCGACGTTCTGGGAATCTCTCGCGTCGACGTGCTTTCATTAACTGGCAAGCACCGGATCATGGGAGCAGTTAATGGCCGGAGAAAGAACAGTGAAAGTCACTTTTCTCCATACGAAAGAATACTTTGCCGAATTAACGATTTTTTTTTATTTCGTACGATCGTACATATTTCGAAACTATCAAGTAAGACTGGTTTATGGTCAGGCATCTCAAACAGTTGAGAGAGAACATGCTTCGTCAGACCTGTTGAAATAAGTAAGTAGAATGGATCCGTAGAGAGCAGGCTCCTAAGTAAAAGGAACATCTTCCTCGCCACAAGGGTGCTTCAGTAGTAAGAGCACGCTTTTTACCAGACGTTCTCAGAAGTAGAAACATTTAACCAGACGTCCGAAATGGTAAAAAACTGCACATATTTGTCCAGACGTCCTTCACAGTAGAAGGAGACACTCCTGACCAGGCATCCTCTCAAGTACAAAGATTACATTTTTGACTGGTAGAGTTCTCTCGAGCAGAATTAACTCGCCTTCGGTGGTCCCGAGCCAAGTAGTTTAACCACAGTCTCGGGTTGGACAAGTACTAAATAGTGCCTCTATCTTGATTAAAGTTGAGACTCTGGAAGTAAAGTGACCACGATGGCAGGTGAGACATCGAAGAAGTAAAATATCCATTGGCTAATTACATTTCCTGACGAGCCAGTCCTCAAAGAAACATCCGCGGAATTCCTTAGTCGATCACAGATCGCTAGACGAAAATCAGTTGAATTAACTTAATTAAAGAATACCTATATATGTATTACCATTTGGTTTCTACGTCTTGCAATTAATACGATCAGTTTTTGTTTTGCATAAAAATCTATACCTTGATTGCGACGAACTGGAGCGAAATAAAAATTGATTTCCTTCCTTGATAGGATCAGTCTTTTATCACAATAATGACTCAGTGCTTAAACAATCCGAAAACATCAGAAACCTTCCTTCTCGGAAAATTCAGCACGAGTCACTTCCAACAATTCCAAAGAAATGAAGATCGTCTACACTTTAAGTAGATTCGCTCGTCCCTAGTCGGACGTCTGTTTGAACGAAGCAAAGTAGATTCGGGATAAGTAGCAAGGATCCCGTTCACGCTGCGAGGTAGAATGATAATTGTACGTATCTGGAAAGTAGTTTACCCTCGCCTCATAATCAACCGGGAGATGAAAAGGCTAGGAGTTTGCAAAACACATCACTTATTACTTGTTGAGTTACTTCGCCCTCTTAACGAGATAGTTACATTACGGGCAGACCGTTCCCGCTTAATTCCATTGGAGGATTTCCGATGGTGTACTCGACGAGAATCAATTTAGCATAACTGTATATATTCCACGCGATCAATTACGAACTTGCCGAGTGATTAAATTAGCGGTGGGGGGGAGAGGGCTGTCGGACGTTGGCGGTGGTAGGAGAGAGAGCTAATCGAAAGCGTTGCATTACCATTTGAATGTTATTTAATCAACGCGTCAGGTTGAGATTCGCAATTCCTGTGCGCACGTTCCACAGACAGCGTATTAATTTCAAGAGGCCTCCAGTTTTCCTGGTAATTGGATTAAGTTTACCCGCAGGAACACCTGGAAACTGGTTGCTAATATGACGGCCAGCCTTTCCAAATTACTTCTCTTTTCTGCGGCCGTTAATCATTTTTCATAATCCGATTCTGTGCGTCGATTCATCGCTGCAGAGAATACCAAACAATTCGGTAATCAATAGTCGTTTCTCACTAAAATTTATTCATCATTTTAGATACGTATTATCCCTTTGCACTTGGAGCTATCCTAACTCGAAAATGCAGCATTGCTTCCGACCTAGAATAAATCTATTCTATATGATTTGTGTATTTTTATAGACATGAAATTTATATAATACCTTATACAATACTTAAAGTATTAGTGGCGACTCTGGGTCACCATTCGAGTAATAAGAATTATACAGTTAAGAGTAACTTAAAGGTGGTTAATAATTTATAAATTAGCCATTTCTATTATTCCGCATTGCCTCGAAGTAGGAAATTACCTGTTTCGGCAGGAATTGGCGTTTGCGTCCACAGTTTGGAAATTCCCTGATGTGTACATTCGTTTTTGTCAAATGCGGTCCCTGGACAGGGGCAACTTCGCTGGCAGCAAGTTCGTGCTCGGTCGCATCGCGACATGATAACAAACAGCGTCGCGGGGCGGGCTGTAAGTGCAAATAAGTTTCCCGGGGCAAACTTTCGCGCTCAGTTTCCCAGGCCGTTCCGCTGCGATTCCGTTTGTTTGTCGGATACGATTCATCCCGGTCCGGTTAAATAATCGATGCTGTTTAAAGTTGAACTTGCCCAGGGAGAGCGCCAGCTGACGCGAAAGTTGCCCCGGGGCTTGTTAATAAGCAACGAATTTAATGAAACGGCCGCGAGAAACGGTGGTTAATGGCGCGTGATCATTGGGAATTTAAATGGAGCAGAAGGCATTTGATATAATAGCCGTCGGAAGTTCCCGTTCCTTCCGAACTACCATACAGACTATATATATATATACACAGAAGCTATTGCACTTTCTGTTCGGATAATTTCAATTCTGTTGTAATTTTTCTCTGACCCCGGTCATTAACCTGCCATTGAATAGCACTTGGCGTAATGAGTCTGCTCGCTACTCACCGATTCTACTTACCGAGAGCGGCTGGCCACGAGACGCTCTCGACATCGATCTCCTTTCACCTATTTTCGTTTCGGCATCATTATGCCAATCCCTGTGTCGAAAACTCGGCAACGAAACGTTTGAATCGGCCACGTTATCCTTTCTTCGGAAATTTTTATTTTTTATCGATCCCCTTTCCTCGAGGAAGCTTTCAACCGAGCTCCGGTAACTTCTTTTCAAAACTACGTCAAATTATAATGTAGTCTAACATTATTTTTAATTCTGTACATTTAGAGAATATTTAATCTCTACAAATTCTGCATTGATAAAATCCTTCAACCAGTTTGATCTATAAATGTGAAGTGGTACAACTTGATTTTGATCAGACGTCTTCAGGTACGTCGAAGTCGCACTTCAAAAGAAGAACTGGTTTAACAAAATGTTCTGCTGTTTCAGAATAAAGAAATTGGTCCTCAAAAAGGTATGTTAGCATGGAGATTCACAATTTAATCATTGCCACGAAGGGACCACAGTGAGGGAATCACGGTTTGCAATTCTGAACGAATGCGACTCGTTAATTCTCGGTAACAGTTCGCAAGCGTTGCCGATTTCCACTCTGAGCGTTGATTGCAGGAACTTCGCAGAGCTGCGTCTCTCGACCGAGAGATGCAAGGTTGAATATCTTTCCGTAACTTTCCAGGGCTCGACCGCAGTTCGTCGCGTTCCTGACGGTGATATTTGTCCTCGGCGGGATAACGTACGCGCTTTGAATCCCGCCATTTGTCGTTTGCATTCATCCCCGTTATTTCGCACCGTGGAATTTCGTGTTTATAGCGAGGAGAGCCCCGATGAAAAACTTTCCCCGGTGGATGGGCCAGGGTGTCGCAGCCATCCGTTTCGTGTTCTCCGACGCCCCCGAAGTTTCAACGTTGTCAGAAAGGTGAGCTGCTACCGCGGAGTAGCTTGATAACTTGCGATAATTTCACCCGGGAACTTCAGCAGGCTTCTCGCTAATTCGTTCGCCGCGTAGGGAACCTCATTACACCTCGATGCTGACAACGCGGGCTGCGCAAACTTTTATTCCAGCGGCTGCTTAATAAGAGACAGCCTGCTTTATTTAGACAGTGACAAAGTTGCTGCACAGTTGGGGAAAATCATATTTTACGTCTGAACTTGCTGGAATTCTTAACTTCACGTTACACATTTAATATACTTCCGCAATAAATCCTGCACATTAAGGCACACTGGAAAACGTACCAACAATAATAGTACCCGTAGCGTATTATGTATTTTAAAATACATATGCACATATATTATAAATTCAGAAATGGATATTACAAAGTAGATATTGAATAACAAGTTTTATGCCTGCGCTGTGTCCCTTTGGGACATTTATCGAGAAAACACTGTGTGTTGTGGCTGATCTGTAAATTGATGTTACAGTTGTAGAAGCAATTAATGCGGGGAATAGTGTTTGAAATTTCTCGTAGGGTCCAGACGTAACTATACTGCTGGAGGCGAAGAAGGAAAGTTCACGAGGTACCCGGCGTTCCCTCGTGCAAAAGGAGCCTCGACGTTTATGAAAATGACCCCCGAATACGCGAGGCAACTCGCCTCTCTCTCTCTCGCTTCCTCCCGCTCTCTCCGCGGCGCAGAATTAATTCGTTTCGCCCTTTACCTCGTTATTGTTATAGTTCAAATGATAATGCCCCGGCTGAATGCGATGCAAATGGAATAATTCAATTTCGGGACTCGTATCTGACGCGTACGGGGATAAAGGGGCATTTACTTGGACAAGTGAAATACGACCGTACTGGGTCAGACGGGAGGAATGGTAAAATTTGCTAGCGTCAGTGGAACGTACTCGTTCTTGGTCAGACTTGTCCATTAACAATACAGTTGTTTCACTAATGGTGAATGCAAACATTGCTGGCATTAAACACACTGAACCTTCGTCGTCGACATTAACATAATTCATATAGAAATCTGACTGAAATGCTCATCATAAAGCCAGTGAGGTCTTCGCCGAATTCGCCTCAGTATTACAACATTTATTTAGCATAATTGCATCAAACACATGTAAGAGATGGCCTAGATTAAAACGATAAATCAATGATGACGAATGATCTTTATTTTTAAATGTCTTCTTCCGGCGACGGACTTGAAGAAACTGTTCGACGTTCCCTTCGTTTTTGACGTTCGTTTTTCGTTAGCAACGAACCGCTTGTAAATAACATTAACAATATACCGGGTAGCGCAACATAAACAACAGTTTACACATATTCGAGTATATATTTGCTTAGACCTTTCTATAAAATTAAGTAGAATAGGTTTGCGTAGGGCAGACTTTCAAATAGATGAATTATCTTAATGAAGATTCAAGTACAATTTTTTTAATCAGGCATCTTCAACAGGGGAAAGTGTACGTGTTTGGGCAGACATTTTTAGATAATAAGTAAAATGGTTTTGCACAGGACAGATTTCGAAGCAAGAGGAATATACATTGATACACACATGAACAATTTCAATTCATATTTTTTTAGTCAAATTATTACACAGTATTGGAATAAATTTCTCGATTGCCCTATAAAAAATACAACAAAATTGAATTCACAGGATTCCATACTATCATCAGGTCATTATGTATGAAATTTGACAAATGAAACACAAACTTCAAACCGATTTGTTAAGTCTCATGCTTAATGACCTTATACTCAGTCCAGCGAAGACTCGACAGGATTCTCTCGAGTGCTACAATATTCATTGCAGTCTCTAAATTCATCAAACTCGAAAATGCAATTGCATTATTGACTACGCGGATTTGATTGTGAAATTCTGTAAACTCCGATTGCCAGCATAATTCAATTAGGTTCCTATAATCTAGCGGTAAGCCTTCGATCCAGATTGCGATAGTTGATACGTTACAGATCGGGTGTTAAACGATAGTAATTAATAAAATTGACCGGTGCTTCGCGCGGCAAACAGTAGAACGAGCTAGAGTACATGGTCGAGCGTATCGATTAATAAGATACTGCCATCACCGATATGACGACACGATACGTAGAACAGATATGCGCGGCTATTGAACCGTTTGACTAGCGGAGTAGTCCTGTTACCGATCAACCGACGCGATTAGTATAATGGGACTACCGGGTCAGACAACGCGACTAGGAAAATGGGTCATTGGGATGCGTGTATCTGATCGAACGTCTATCGAACCTGTGTGATCGAACCGCTTAACTATAATACTCGACGACCCCATGCATGAATTAGTAGAACCGTCCCTGGTCATTGTCGGCCAATCTTTGCGTTATCTGTCCAGTAAATAACGGGAGTGTGTTTGGTACATTTAATGCATTGAGCTGCGTCATTCGTTCCCCTACCATCGTGTCAATTATCTCCAATATGTTTCGATAAAGTTTAATAATACCAAATCTGCCTCTCAATCCTGGAAAAGAGGACGAATATTCCGCGCGATGTAACTTTCCAATGATTTCCGTTGTTCACTATAAATTGGAAATATAATGGAAGCGTTGAACACTAGACACAGGTCAAATGTTTAGTAATGAATTTAGAATTTAACACATGTTATAAAATTTACAGCTTCGATATTGCCGTTTTCAAACGACACGATGTGACTTAATGTGATTGGCGAGTATTGGTAAAATTTTTTAATAGAGCAAGTCGACGATTCACGGAACAGTGAAGGTATTTAATCGCTCCGGATCATTATAAACTAACAGGTTCATTTATATAATAAATTAACGACTCAATAAGGGCGCACTGGACCGAACCGAAGCTTTCCAGCGCGTCATCGGTTTCCCGGTTGTAAAACAAACGGGGTAAGGATCCAGTTATTTAAGGACCCCGGCGAACTATAAACTGGCTGGGCGGGTTTTCACTGGTGGAATTGAAGCGCCGCAAGAATGTCGAAAATTGAAGCCCCCACCCCGCCCCTGGCTGGAATGTTCTGAATTGAAAATGGTAGTCGTCGTCGGGTCTTGCAATTCGGTACAACTGGAGCAGGCGATCCTCGATTCGTCACCGGGGCGAAACGCTCGTTGTTCCCGAACGACGCGACCTGTTAAAGGTGATTGCATCGTAAACGTTAACTGCTCTCACGGGTATTCCGTGGACTTGACTTAAACGTGTCCAACAGCGTACTCACGCGCGCGCTCCCCTCCTTCCTCCTTCTCGAGCAACAGCGTTTCTCCTTTCCTGATTGCTGCATCTATTCGGTGTGGGTAATCAAGTTACACGGAAGGAAACAATCCTTCCATTTGCGTTTATGTGTTTTTGGACGGAGATCCGATGCGATCGTTCCGACGCTGCTAACGTAGTCGTTCGAAGCCGGATAAATGATGCGATTGTCGAACAGCTGATGCAATCAATCGCAGGATAACGTGCACACAAAGTATCCGCCGAACAGAGATCGACACGTAGCTGAACATTCTCGCGGGGGTCGCGATGGTCGAGTCTGCATACAACTGCTGAATTTTACGAGCTCGAACAAACTGGACAAGGAGGTTTTAAAGAGACATAGATTGAATTGCTTCGAGTTGAACAGGTTCTGACAAGATCTCGCCAGGGTGAGTAGTACAACCTCGAGATCAGTCGGACATTAGGTAATTCAATGTGAAATAATAGGAGGTGTACTAATTACACAGCGTTGTAGTAAAAGATCTGTTGTAATATAAATATATGTGTAATAAAAAAAATTGTAATAAAAAGTAAAAGTTGTAATAAAAAAAAAGTAAAACTTCTTGTCACAGAACAATAGTATTAAAATAATGAGAATACAATAATATATCGTAGAAAAATAAAATATTAAGAAACCTGTGTATGTAAACTTTTCGTTTCTCTGTTTCAGGTGGGTACCATAATGAGAGAGCCAGTATTTCCCGAAAAATTCGTAAGTAAATTTTGCGAAGAATCACCGAGTGGAATAGAATCGATTCTGCCCTGATCTTTCCTGATCTGCATTGTTCCAGTCTTTTTTGTCGATCTCCAAGAGATACTCTATTATGAACTGGATTCCGCAGAGTTGTTACTTCCGTCGATCCTCGTGCAGATTCGATTCGATCACGATTGAAAACAGACAAGCGATACTATTCCAGTCTGTATTTCTCCGTGGAGGGGCGAGTAGAAGCCCGCTCGAAAGTTTACTATCACTCGGGGGGGTTTCCTCTTCGCGAAACTTATGTTTTACGCGGCGGCCTTCTTGTCTTCTTGGAAAAGGTTCCCTGCGATCTCCATTTCCAACCACCCCCTACCCCGGCCATTCTACTTTTCAATCGGTCGCCGGTTTTTCTGCTGGAGCCGCCTCCACCTCCTCCGCTCGACTTAAATCATTCAACTTCGTCGCGCCTTCGGTGACGCTTGGAAACTTTTCCGGGGCTCGGGCTGCTTCAAATGGAGATGAGAGATCGTTAAAAATGTTGCCTCCGCTGGGGAACATTCTTGTCTAGCCCACCAGACCTCTCCTTACTGGCTGGAGGATTCAATACGAACTTCGAAATTGTCGATGGTCCGCAAAGCGACAATTATCTGAAGCTCTCGTCGTACGATCTTCTTCGCAACAATTTATATTAATTGTTAACCCTTAGCGTTCGAGTGGCATCTCGGAATCACACCACGAAAATTGCTCTACCGTTACTCGAAATATTGTTTATATTATTAAATAAGTTGATGTGTAATCAATTACTAAAAATAAGAAGAAATCATATAGAATGGAATTCTAGGGCGGAAGGAACGTTTAATTTTAAGTATATTAATTGTCTGTAGAAACCAATTATCGGATTTAACATTACAGTGGCCAGGAAGTTCCTTGTCGAGATTCTTGCAGAAATAACTATCAGAAAATTGCATTTGCCAGCCGCAAGAACAGAAAAATGGGGCTTGCTTTATTTCCCGGTTCACTGGGTGGACGTAGTACCTTAATCGCGATCGAAAAGGACCGATACAAAAGCGATACCAGTCGGGAACAGAGAGACAAACGTGCGGTAACTCGCTTTAAAGCCGAATATTGATTTATGCCCACGTGCGCGCACACATAAACGCATCCCGGCCTCCGAATCTGGCACGCTTCGGCCCCCGCCGATCTCTCGATACTGTCACCGTGAATATCTCGCGTTGCGCCGCCTTTGTTCGGCCTGTATTTTTCGAAATTTATCGACGGCGGTTCGCTGCGAACGCAAAGAAACCTCTCGATGATTTGCAGCACGTCAATTTGCGATATCGTGGATCGCAAAATTGGGTCGCTCGCGAACTTCGACGATGTTTGCCGACGATCCTCGTGAATAATTCTCGCAGGAAATGTGATGTATCATGCAGTAGACGGAAAATTAGGGGCAGTTTAAGTCATCGTCTACCTGTGTCAGAATTTGTTTACACAATACACACCTGTCAAGTTTACAATCGTTTCAATGCTGTCCACGAAAACATTCTTTAAGTTTCATCGAACATTTTTTCATTCAATTACAGAAGATCTGAGTCGCTGTAACCATATATTTTTTTTTAATAAAAAATTTTGACATTTCTAAACTGCGGTTCAACTGTGACTCCATTCAATCTCACGAGTAAATGTACTTCTATGCTGACAGTAAAAAAGATTGAAATTATAGTCATTGTTTTATCTTGGACACTATGATCGCAGAGAATAACATTTAACAGACTACCATCGTGTCGTTTTTGGGTTAAACAATAAGCGGAACACGCTTGAGAGAATTATATTGCTTGAGCAGATTTTCAGCCTGAACTGCATTTCGAATTCCTACCGAAGTTATCCGAGTGATGCGCACAATGGCGCGGAACATTACTATAATAAATTGAGGAAGATAAACTGAGCCGATTTTCCTGCTCAGTATGATCAACCCGACTCCGTTGAGCGTTTCGTGTTTGTTGAATTTCAATTCCGTGGCTCGAATATTTTGCGAGAATCGTATTTGCGTCTGTGGTCCGACGATAATAGCGAAATTAATAGTGTGCGATCGCAGAATAATTATGCACATGAACAAATGGGCCATGTTGACAGGGATACTCAATTGCAAGGCTATAAACACGTCGTTTAATCGACGCGGGCTCATTATTTTGCAAAAATAACAGAAAACACTCGATTAGAATTGCAAATGCGTTTATTTAAAGTTTCTGTGTATTTTAAACTCGAGCAGTCGTAAATATAAACTAATTCCATTAATGCGTTAGTGCTTTATAAATATTTTAGTGGAGGCATTCCCCACGTTGACTGTATGAATATAATAGTTTCAATGCTATTTGTTTGTTCGAATAGTTTTTACGAGAGTACTGTTTTTATTCGGATAGAGATTCGATTGTCGTTTGGCAATTCTGTTAGATCCGTATTTTCGAGCGTCGACAGTTTGAATATAAAAATGGCCCGAGTTAAGGGAAACAGAATGGAATATCGCGGAACGATAAGAGACGGGGAGAGAATTGCTAGTGGCTTTCCTCGGGAATTTCTTCCAGCAGCCTGAATCCCCTTCGAGATATCTCGGTTTGCACTCAGATACAGCTAGTCGCGACGAAAGTTCGACGGGTTTGAAATTTCGCCCACGGCGACGTGGAAAACTCTTAATGGATTGTATCATGCCGCGTATTCGCGGGCTTTTATGCGAAAATGGAAAGACAGCGGCCTCGAATAGGAGCCATTCGTAGTTCGCGCGGTTCAAATCGGCTGCGAAAACATGCACATTTACAATAATGCAATCTGCTTTCCTTAAACACGAAATACATTCCTGACTTCAATACGAGGATGTTGTACTTCGATGAAACGATCAACTCCTCCACTTAAGTAGAACGAATCAGGAATTAATCAGACACACATCTATCCAATCAAACTAAAAACGACGTATCAAATCGGCTAGGGAACCATGCACATTTACAATAATGCAAGCTGCTTTTCCTTAAACACGAAATACATTCCTGACTTCAATACGAGGATGTTGTACTTCGATGAAACGACGAACACCTCCACTTAAGTAGAACGAATCAGGAATTAATCAGACACACATCTATCCAATCAAACTAAAAATGACGTATCAAATCGGCTAGGGAACCATGCACATTTACAATAATGCAATCTGCGTTCCTTAAACACGAAATACATTCCTGACTTCAATACGAGGATGTTGTACTTCGATGAAACGACGAACACCTCCACTTAAGTAGAACGAATCAGGAATTAATCAGACACACATCCATCCAATCAAACTAAAAACGACGTATCAAATCGGCTAGGGAACCATGCACATTTACAATAATGCAAGCTGCTTTCCTTCAACATGAAATACATTCCTGACTCGAATACGAGGATGTTGCCTTCTATGAAACGATCAACTCCTCCACTTAAGTAGAACGAATCAGCCATTGATCAGAAACGGATCTAATCAAGCCCCATAAATGAACAATGGAAACATCTTGTAACTCTTCTCTGCATTCAGACTATTTTAAAGTGGAACACTCTCAGTCTACAATATTGTCAGACCAGATTTAATACCCAGTAGAAAAGACATAGTGTTTTCTGATTCTCTAGATTCTTTTCCTCTAACACAATGTTTTCCGCTTCCCTCTATGATTTCACCGTTTCCGTGGCTTTCGTCCTGTAACTTTCTTCTCCGATTGCTCTCTTTTGGCTATTTCTCACCCGACCCCAAATCTTTTTCCGACTCCTATATCTCGTTTCCCTTAATTCTCTGGGACCCGTGCGCTCTCGAACTCCATCTTCGGGTCTCCTCTAATTTTCTCCGAATCCCGAGCCAGTCGCCGCCCACGATTTTCTCAGTCTCTCCTCGGCCGTGCTTTCTCCGTCCGCGGAGAATAAACGCAAGAACTGTCGGAATACATTTACGTTTTCTCCGGGTTTACCTAACGTCGTGAACACTTCGTCGCGGGACCAGCGACGTTTACTTAAAACTCCGTAGAACTCTCTATCTCTCTCTTATCTAGAACGCTTTAATAACGATACAACAACACCAGAAGTCCTAAAGCTTATCTGGGAACCCGTGTTTCTACGCTTACTCGTCACTCTAATCTGTCACTGACCAAGGAAAAGCTTTTGTTCGATGTCGGACTTTTTCAGTCTCGTGACTAGGCGGATTGTAACGTTTGTAATGGTTTTACTGTATTAAAAAAATATTCCACGTACACATTTTTTATATAAATACAAAAAAATCTGCAGTCTGGACGTAATACTCTTAACGAAAATATCTACAGCTACTCACGGATTCGATTGCCAGGATAACGATCAATTTACAAAATGTACATAGAATATAAATGTCAGAATGCTCTTAATGCTGTATCAATGTCGATGAACGAATGACGAATATCTGCAATTAATCAGTGAATGAAACGGCACTGTCACGCTGTCTGAAGCATTTCCCATTTCAAGCTTAACTACGCGACTTATGGGCACGACGTGTTGGTGCAACGCATCGATCTCGATGTCAAAACGTTATTTCCGGCTCAGTCAGTCTTTTAAATGTTCACGCGAGTGACACGAATTTCGGCGAACGTGTCATCGAAAGAATCAGATCCAGGGCTTTCAATGTCCCAATTACATGTAGATAAATCGTAACCGCTGACGACCCCTATTCGACGCCATATTGTGGAAACTTTTCAATGGAACGTTTCAGAAGGAAAGATAATTAATTCATAGGTAATTAGTTGCTCTACATCTCGTGTATGAAGCCATTGTATTACTCCGGATGACTTTTGTCTCAGAATCGCAGATAGCGTGTTCCACGTTGATTCATGCAGACGAAACATGTCGAGGCTTTTATAGTACTAATCTATCAACCTTCACAGACAGGTTTGCACTACTTGTCCAGCCACAGGGTATCTTATTCCACTTGCCTGGCTGTACGATTCTAATCATTTGAAATTGGACTGTCCTAATCAATTTGTTTGACAAAGGCCATTATTATTTTAGTTGTCTGATAATAGATAGAAATGCTCTGCTTGTCTGACCACAGGCCATCTTATTCCACTTACCTTGTCATACTGTTTTCATTATTTGAACACAGACTGTCCCACTCAATTTGCTTGACAATGGTCACTTCTGTTTCAGTTTAAAATTTTTATCCGAGAATAGTTCACCGAATTTTATTGGTAAACTTTTTCATTCAATTACAGAAGGTCTAATTTGCTGTAACCATATGTTTTTTAATACAAAATGCGAGTTGGTTCTATTAAATATTATTTGATGCATTTTGACATTAATGCTATCCAACCTCACGAGTAAATATACTTCTAGGCTGACAATAAAAAGGGTTGAAATCATAGTCATTGTTTTAGTCACTTCTGTTTTAGTAGTCTGATCAAAGCTGAATAATATTGATTTCTTCTGGTTTTTCCTCAGACTTCTGGACACGCTACGGTGAGTAAGAATCAATATTTATCACTCGTTCCTTGGTCATCCCGTAAACCCAGCGTCCGCCCCAGCGCCGTTTCCATTTGCAAGAGCCGGTCCACAACTTTTCAGCCCCGAGCCAAGTGTCCTCCTCCAAATGTGCCCCGACTATTCTTCGAGTTTACTCTCCGCTTAGGCTTCTGTTTGCTCATCCTCATTCACGCCCACGCTACGATAAGAAGCCTTTCTCGGCTACGACCTTGTTTGTCAGTCATAATATCCTTGCGAACAGGAGTCTCTCCTTCGATCCGTTCTTCTCCGACCCTTGCTCGCAAACACCCACCCCTCTACAACAATCTCACCCTCTATATCTGCTCATCTTTCTCCCTTTCTCATCCGATCAGGATCGACGTCGACAAATTCATACTGGACACTAACCTCGAAGGTCCTCTGTGATCGTTTCTCAGTGTTTGATGGATGTTCCACGGTTTTCGTTTTGGAAAGAGAATCGAGTCGGACAGGCGTGGTGTCACGTATCCATTTTTTTTCGACGACGAGATCGTTGGAGATGTTCATGCTAGGTCCGCTAGCTTTGTCTTAGCGAATTACGCACCCTATTGCCTCTCACTGACCCTCGTCACTCGGGAATCGAGTCTGCGAGTGTTATGAATGGTCCTTCGGGGCTGTTGAGCCCCCTTGAAATTCAATTCGCCTCAGACGGCCAGCCTGAGACAATATTATACGACGGAGGATACTCGCAGCGGGAGATATTCGGCTTAAGGGCTCACTTCTAAGCCTTGGATTTTTTAAAGGCCGATCAGCTGTCCGCAACTCATCAATTATCTATCACAGCACCCCGCCAATCTCACTGGTCCATTCTGATTAGACGAAATTTGCCAAATATGTATCATTTTGATCCTCCAGTAACTTTCTCGCAATATCATCCTAAGATTATTCTCCTGGAAACTTCTTTGTTGTCGAGCAGTGTTTTAATAAATTTGCAACATACACACAACAGTATGGAGAACTCTACATTGTATATTCTTTCAAAGGAAAAAATAAATGGAGCTGCCAAGAAGTCCAGAAATATTAAAAACTTGATTAAACTTCGCGCAACTCTTCACTGCAAAGTTGTTAAACAACCGTGCTCACTCTTAGACGCTGGAACTTCGTAAAGTAGTGACGAAAAAACCGCGGAAGTTTATGTAAAAATGCACATTCTCGAGCGCGTTAAAAGTAAAATGAAAGCGTATTAAATTCTACTAAATATGGTGTTTTGTAATTTCTTCGAGGATTTTATACGCTATAACTGCCGCAAAGTTGCGTGAGTCCGCGAAGTACTCCAAATAAATAACGTTCGTAGAAGTGCGTAATAAAACTTTACTACTTGGAAACGTCGTTTGTATTGCAGGCAAACATTAATAACAAAAATGATCAGTGTTCTTGAAAGCTAGTATTGAACATAAATCATGGAATTTCTTATGACAACATTAAGTGTAACATACTTTCCATTTATTCTAACTTACTTAATTTAAAATATTACAAAAATGATCAGCGTTCTTGAAAGCCAGTATTGAACATAAATCATGTGATTTTTTATGACAATATTAAGTATAATATGCTTTCAAGTTTTTCTAACTTGATTCATTTAAAAATATTACAAAATTCTATTAACAAAAGCAGAATGTTGGACAAGATGAAAGTATAGAAATGGTTTCATAAGAAATCATTTAAAATTATGGAATTAGGTAGGTTTAGTTAAATTGCTTTAGACAATACGTCTAAAAATGTGAAACGTTTCGTAAAATACAAGATACGATGGAATGTAACTCTTCTTGAAAATGGATAGATAAATATTCTGTTTGGACAGACCGAGTGCGACGATCGCTGTGCGATCAATTTCGATCCAGTTTCGCAATCACAGAGTTCCCGCTTGACCGCTCGAACTTCGAAAGACGAGTATTTCGTGAAAGTTTCGATTCTCGTCGCGCCCTCGGAAAAACTCGCCACCCACTCTCATTTCACGACAGCCCGAGAGAGTGTGAGAGAGAGGGAGAGAGAGCCCGACACCCGGCAAGGGGCGCAGTTTTAAGTGGATTTCGAACGTAAACACTCGAGCACGGGGACGGCCGTCGACGAACTTGGAACCATCGGCGACGAGATGGAAAGTTTTCCGACAATTTGGCGCGGGGAACTCGAGGTGAATTTCGAGGCATTGCTTTGAGATGGACTAAGAACCGAACCACGGGGCCTGCTCGGAACTGAGAAAGTCCCTGAAATGCTGGGAAATTGAACAGGACTTTGCAAATTAGCTAGCAAAAATATCACTTGAGTGTTAAGCTTGAACTTTCAAAATAGAAACCCCATCTATGTACCCTAAAAAATTGCTCGAGAAATTTCGTTTCAGTATTAAGTTTAAATTTTCAAAATAAAAGTCTCTACCTATGTATGCTACATTAAAAAATTGTTCAAGGAATTTCATTTCGGTATTACGCTTGAATTTTCAAAATAGAAGTCCCCATCTGTGTACCTTAAAAAATTGCTCAAGAAACTTCGTTTGAGTATCAAGTTTAAATTTTCAAAATAAAAGTTTTCACCAATGTGTGGGATCAGGACCCCCAAAACTAATACAGTAGGAGATCAGGAAGAATGAGGGGGTTCCATGGGTGAGCGCGTTAGTGAGGCCTGGCTTCGATTCCCGAGGCGACGGTTCCCTTATTTTTCCTGAGATCCTACAATTGGGGGCTCAGCCGGGATTGGGGAACACCGATCACCACGCGAAGGCGCTATGCGAATAACTCTGCGAGTTATGAGAAGACGATAAGAGAAATTACGAGTGTGTTGGTGGCCCTGAGTATTGCCGCAACACGAAAAAGAGACGATGAGAAATTACGAAGATGTGTTTGGTGGTCCTGAGTATGGCCACAACACGAAGAAGAGACGATGAGGAGTCGACGACGCTGTGACGGACATTCGAGGGCGAATGTCGTCGCAGGATGGCCGAGTGTGGGATCAGGACCCCCAAAACTAATACACTAGGAGATCAGGAAGAATGAGGGGGTTCGCGTTAGTCGTACGGCTAACGCAGTGAGGCATGGGTTCGATTCCCGAGGCGGCGGTTCCCTTATTTTTCCTGGATTCCTACAAATGTATAATACATTCAGAAAATTGTTCATGAGATTTCATTTGTTTCTAAGTCGGGTATTTCCTGGTAAATGTGTCGAGTAGTTACAACTTACTGAATTTGTAAGAAGTTGTACGAATTAGAAATTAATTGCAAAAAATCATTGCCCCAGTCGTGTGATCGATTGAATAAAGCGGACACCATAGTCAAATGAAGTTTCTTAATCCAGTGAACGTCGAACGAAGTCCGCGCGAAAGGAAATGAAGACGTTCTCTTCTCTCTCTGTCTGCTCCTTGTTCGTAACAGTCCCGTTGATCATTTCGCTCTCGGCTGAAAGGGACTTGGATGTTTGTTAAATGTTGCCGTTCGACTTGGAATGGCGAACGAGATGCTTTGAAAGTTAAATTTCAAGATGTCTCCTTTCTTAACGACATTAATGAATTACATCTCCCTCCATTGTAGCAGCAAAGTTTCATCAGTGTCATTATTTGCCGGAAAACAATAAAAACATTTTATCCTGAGTATACTGGGAAACAATTAGATAAACAGTTCCAGTCATTGTTATTATTCATGAAGCAGTACGCTTAACAATCGGAAAAATGCAAAATTAAATTAATGTACCTAACATTCTCGTTTATACAATCTAATAAAGGGTATCTTAATGAATAAATTGTTAGCGCACTCATTAAATAATTATCATAAATATATAATTCGTTCAAGTATTAAATCGGTGTATCGTCGAGAAGGAAGTAGTAAGATCAATAATTGGGGAAACTTATTGCTCCATTGAATACGTTTCTTACAATTCCACTTAATCGCGTTCGATTCGAGAGCTGTCAGCTGTGTAATAGAATCGAGGTAGTCGATTCGTCTCGACGGAAGTATGCAGATCGAATCGAAAGTCCAGTTAGCGAAAAACACGGTTTTATAATAACCGAATCGCTCGAAAGCCTGTGCCACCGTATTCACAGTTCTCGGGAGAACACGCCGCGTATTTTCACTTCTCGAATCGAAATTAGTTTCCTTGACTGCCAACACGTTCCCCTCTTTCCAAGCTATGCGGCGACGGCATTTTAATATAATAGTTCAAGCTAAAATCCATAATGTTTATAATACATTTGGAAATTTGACTCAGTCTGACTCAAAATAAGTAGAAATGGATAAGCAGTAATGTTAAGCAAACACAAGACCAGAATCAATTTTAGCCATGGGTATCAAAATGGAAAGTATCAAAATGATTTGTTCTGACTTCAGAAAATTATCCAACCCCAATAAAATAAGATAGTCAACTATGGTATAAATGTTATTAAAGTGGCATTAATTTCGTCCGGTAGTTTCCGGCAATCTAATTAAAAATTCCGTGGTGGTCTATGTCGGTGTACTTTTCCTATCGATTAACGGGGTTCTCGATTATGGGGATATTGAGCCGGCGAACGTGCAAATATTGGCGTTTAAAGAGCACTGCGTCCGTCGAGAATATATAGATCGCCGGTCTGCCGAAAAACAAACAACGCCGGGAGTGTTGGCGCACGTAGGAAAGTATCAATTAAAAGACGTTCGTTGAATTGATAACGTTGCGCGACGAACTGTCGGCTCTCGTACGACCAGCACAATAGCCTCTCGAGTTTAGTCAGCTGGGGCATGTATACGTGAATGAAATCATGGAGTAGAGATGTACAATAGAATCGTACGTGATCATACCGCGTGCCAGTAGTGCTACAGTGTCACAGGTCAGACAGGAAGAGGAATAGGGCCGTGAATAGTGAGACATCGTGTGAGCTGAACAGCATTGTTTGGCTGTAGACTTTGCGGAGCTCGGCCCCGGAGTAATGTGCATCGACGATTGATGTCGCGTCGGTCATCAATTAAGTGGAACTGCCGTGCCTGTGACCAGACTTTCCACTGCGAAATTAAACCGTCTCTCGGTCACGCTATCTGACAATTTGCTGTGCATTATACTTCTTCATTCGCAACGAGACCTGCTGATCAATTAATTTAAAAAATAGTACACAAAATGAATCTTCAAAAACAATTGCTTTGTTATTCTTTCAAGAATTGTTAAATTACTGAGCTTGTAATTTATTAATCTGTATAATGTTAGTATTGTGGCGAGTTACACTTACAGCGTCCAACAGGTATATCAAGATTGGCAGCCGAGATAGAGAGAAAACATCTTATTTATCGTTCATTGACGCTTGTCGATTTTACACGCCCGCTAATGGCCGACCCGACGAAACGTTCAAATTAATATCAAAGTTTAAATACTTTTTTTTTACTAGCGATATAGGGGGAGTATCGTTGACTGGTTTAAAACTCTCTCGAATTCCTGATAAATTGAAATTTAATCGACGCTGTGGCAGCGAGTACAATCGAAGGCAATTAAAACAGCGAAAATATTTCGCGCAACCTGCGTCTCCTTTTTATTCGGCGCCATTTATTCGGTGAGAAACGAAAATCGCGACCGAGTGGAATCGAACTTGTAAACACCAGTAATCAATTTCTAGCACTCTAGAAAAATAACAAAATCGCATTTTTATCACAACCTCCATCTGAATGAATAAATCTGTTCAACACTCAAACGGGACTGGTTTGATAGTGAAATCTGAACGATCAGAAGTCAATCAGAAATCTTTTTAATAAATTAGTTCGAAATAGGAAATCATTACACCACTTTATTCGATAGAGCTCGTCTTGTGTAATACAGTGAAAAATAGATATAACAATTGGTTAAGAACTCTTCAACTGTTAACATTAGACTTTTCGAAATTCAGAGTTATTATTCCCCAACAGCGTATTATGAAGCACTAAATTCTATTAGAATGTAGGTAGAACTTTCAGGAAAGTCTAGCAAAGGGTTTTAGAATTTATTGTGCTAAAAGTTAGCCTAAAGTATCGCAGTGTTCCTTTAAGCGTGCACGAATTAATTCGCGGAAACGCAGTTGCAAAGAGTCGAGTGTCTTTCAGCCTCTCTGGAACACCGCATAATAGAAGGTGTTTGAGAAGCGTGGATATAAACGGTGCAGGTGTGCTGGAGTCGTTCCACTAGCAACGTGTAATTGACATAGCCACTGTGCGTTCCCCGGTTATCATCTGCTTCGAGTTAATACCATTAATTTCATCTCACTGCTGCCAGAATAAAACTGTACCTATTCCACAGTCACGATTACAGCTGCGGAGGCGGGACCATGTTAACAAACATTGTCGCATAATGGGGCTGAATGCGTTGAAAATTATTTCGACGGTGCTATTTGTCGCGTTTCGGATTTTTATTTCGATGCTTATCCACTGTAGCAAACTTTTATGGTATAGTCCTCGACTGTTGCAGAACGCTGCACTGTACCCGTACAGACAATCGACTAGAATTACACAGCAGTTAGATTGCAATTTTTTTAAGCAAGTGGAGTTACTATCGTAAATTAAATTTATGGACATTTTAACTCTTGTGCAGTCAACCGGGTACCCATTTGCTGTATTTCTTTCAACAATTTGTTAATGTCACGCTAAAATTTCTCTGTGCGCGTGAATATCCTTTCTTTACTCACTAATATATTAATTTATTGTTTTATAATTTGAATTTGTGCAAATGTGTTAAGTTCAGAAATATTTTAAGTAATATATATGTGGGATTGCGAGTGCGTGCCGACGGACCCAAGTGGTCCCTGTTTATGGTAGGGCCTCTTGAGCCAGGTAGAGCGACATGACGACACAATGCACGCCTGAGCCTGGGTTTTTCCATCGACAGTTAGTTTAAGGGTGAAAATGAGTGAGAGAGAGAAAGAGAATGAAGACGAGAGTCTGTAGTTCGTTTTTTGGAAAGGACGCGTCGGCAGTGTGGTTTGAAACAGCGAAAGAGGCAAGTCGTAGAGATTAAAGCGTGGAATAGTCGTGCTAACTAGTATAATTGTATTTTTTAATAAATAGTATTAAACACACATACGGTTTATCCTCAAACACTTCCAATCCCACATATACGTTTCGGTTGACCACACAAGGCAGCTAATTCTGCGTCCGATATGGACTGGTTGAATCTACTGCGGACAAGCGAATGGATTTTCCGAAAATTTGGGAGCCCAGTTGTAAGGAGAATTTTGCGACGATGTGTAAAAACAGCGCTGTATAAATAATCAGAGCAGCGAGTAAATACCGCAGGGGATAGGTCGGGGATGTGTGCATTGGTATGCGGTGGCTGAAAGGCTGGATGCATCAGGAAAGCAGAACGCCGACCGGATTCCATCGGGAGGTGCACGTGCACGCACAGAACGTTACGCCGACGCCCGGATAAATTCCGCGCCGGGGTGCAGCAGTTTTTCCTGCGGCATAGCATCGTCGGTCCGAGGAGTAGCCGGGAGCCAGGCATACGTAAACGTCGACGCAGGTGGGATGCAAAGAGCGTGCAGCACCGTGTGCATCGTGTGCATAGAGGGTGGGGGAAATGCAGGGGAGGACGGGCAGCGTAGGCACGCGGCCCTCTGGCGCCATGCCAACCGGCGAAACAAAGCTGGAACTATGTAAAGCCCGCTAACTTCATCTTCGCGGGTTAACCAACCGGGCGGAGTATTCGCAGACATCCCCGGCAAACTTCTCGCGTATTTACGCCGAGGGATCGATGACCCGATTCCTGGGAGGCAGAGCGAGGCGAGAACCAAAGCGAGAAGCAAAGAGGACGACACCCTGGACCCGCGCTTAATGCCAAGGAAAGTCGAAAGTCCTGCTGACTTATGGGTTCAGCACGGTCGCGCACTCGGCCGGGATTCCACGCGGAACCCCGTGAAACCCGAGCTACCGCGGATTATGTGCTCCCGGTGAAGCTCGGCGTGTCCCTTCTCGCGAATATTCGTTTCCGCAACTATTTTTTCTTCCTTGTGATATAACCTTGTCCAGCAGAGGAAGCTTGTTCCAGCTGTCAAGCTTAGCCGTCCGATGACGATGATGGACGACATAAGATTTGCTCTTTAGAGACTGCTTGGCTCGGATGGACTCTGGTTTACTGGAATTTTCGGATCGAAGAATTGTCTAGGTCTCCTCCAAGAAGATAAATGATATTACACGATATCCCTTAACACGAATGAAAATTGTAGCAGACAGCGCGTCACAGTCTGCCTCGCCAGAATCTTACGTCCGACTTATGCACAGTTATATCACTAGTTTAGCTACCGCAGACTTGGTGGCGTGTCCCGGTCGCATTTTCCCGCAGGATCTCTATCCCGCCAGCGACACAGAGCCACGGCAAGATATGTGTTTCGGAAAAGCTGGCCGTGACTCTTCTAGGAGTCAAGTTTTTCTCTTGTTTCTTGTCGGGATGCTCGAAAACAGGGTTAGTCGGATAAAGAAGTTCGGCGTGTTAACGGCGTAGTTTATTCGCCCCAGGATGGCTCCCCATGTTCTCGCAGGGATCTGGGGAGACACTGGAATGAAGCCGATGGTATCGCAGCAAGGAAAGGGGTTTTATTTCCGGATTTGAATTCGACGAAGGAAGAGGTTATTCGCGAGGGCACGCGCTCGATTTATAGCTCGTGCTTTGCGGTTTCTCGCGAAGCTATTCGCCGCCGACGAGAAAAACGTTATTAAAAGTAGCACCGTTAAAACCAGGAAGAAAGAGAAATTTGTGACGGGGCTGCTGGAACTGGTTCCTCAATTTTCCAGTCCCGTGGATATCGTACACCGGATATATTTCCCCATGTGCTTGTCGAGCATCTTAGAAATTGAACCCGGAGAAGAGAAATCCTGGAAAAGTAGTTACTCGGCGAAATTAAGCGGATCAAACTTTCCACTTAAAAAAAAGGATCCCTCTCTCGCGAGGAGGAACGAGTTCAACGAGCTCATTCGCGCTCGCCCGCCATTATGCACAGCCCCGCCAACTAGCTTTCGCACTCGAGAAGTAACTTTCTTGTTGCTGCTATCCTGCGAAAGAATATTTATACTCTTCCGGCATTCTTATCGCCATGCCTCTCTTATTGGTCTTCTCTCGTTAGCCAAGAATTCATGGGCCAACGAAGTCGCGAAACTTCTCACATTCGCTTGCGACTTTTGTGTCGCTTAACGAAAATTTATGCGATCGACAAGCCGATTCAACCTCGATACGTCGTCCCAGAGAAATTGAACTTCCGTTTATCCGGTGGTTCAGTTTATTTGTCGCGCGCCATAATAACCGACAACATTATAGCCGAGAAAAATTGATGCGTCACAAATGATCCGCAGTCCAATTTTTCACCTCTCCGTTGACAGAGACAGAAGCTCCGGGAGAACGAAAATGAAAGCAACCACGTCCCGTAGCGGCTACCATATTGAATTTTCTAGTCAGTCATCCTTCTCCGGCGTGTCTAGAATCATGGCATTTTATCAATTTAAAAATACACCTCGATCACCAAGCTAAACTGCGTAAAATGTCTTTTTGTTCAAGATTTTATAAATGAAAAAAATATTTTCACACCCACGATGGTTCGTACAGCAAAGTCTCAGTGAGAAATTTTTCCCTCGAATTTTCCAGTTTTCAGATTAAAAGGAACGAAATATAGTCCTTCGGTTGTGCTCGGCAATATGATTTCGCGAAACATTTTGAGAACGAAAAAAGTATTGTTGTACTCCCCAAGCTTCGCGAAATAAAGCCCTGGAAAAAAACGATTTCAAAGCAGACCTTCAATTTCTAAAGAAAAAAACTCGAAGCATAGCTATTATTTTAGGCTGTCGTGAATGCTAAAAAACGAAGTACCGTTCTTCTGTTGGCTCGAGCTGGAGGGTTTTCCGATACATTTTGGGATCGGAAAAAATACTGTTGTACTCTGCAGTCTTTGAGTAACAAAGTTACAGAGTAAAAATTCTGGCCTTCTCTGTTACTAAAGAATCATTTCCAAAAATCCTGTTATTTTAGGTTAACGCAATATAGCCTTAAGAAACATTTTTGGGGCGAAGTAAAATAATGTTGTTGAATGTTCACGCAATAAAGTCCCAAAATCAATGTTTCGATTCAGACTTACAGTTTCGAAGGAAAAAATTCGGAATTGCCGGTTTCCAGCAATTTCCTTGGCGATCGTCCCAGCAATTCTGCGTGAGCGTCGGTTCCACGGGTTCCGGTCGAAAAAGAATTCAATATCCGACGCGTGGCTGGCATGGACAAACGGACTGACAGCGGTCAGTTCTACGGGAGCAATTACTTTCCCCGTGGAAAATCTAATTTCCGCGGGGAACGGTGGCGCTGCAGGCCGTCCGCGAGCGCGTTAAATTATTCCGGCGTTAATTTCGCCGCCTGGAGGCGACGTGCGCGCCGACAAGCCTGCCGAACACTCGTTAGCGGACGCGAAATTCAAAAGCTCCGACTGATTACACCAACCAAGGTGAAAGTTTCCTGCCTAGCGACCAGTCCGATGTTCCTCGTGTCTCGGACCAGAGAGATGATTAATTCGCCGAGGCATCGGATCCCGCCGATCGCGCAACAATTTGCCGCGGTGCAAGAAGATGCAGCTCTCAGAGTAATTGCAGCCGACTCGTGAATGGGCCCGGGGAACGTTTACCGCCGCGCCGATGCAGGATATGAAAATAAATGCAGACTCGCTGCTGAATAGCCCGATCTAAGAACACACCAGCCCTTACTCGTTCGCTAATGGAAAACGGAACATCCGGACGATTCTCCGAATATTGCACTCTGTTACTTGTCAGGGAATTTTCCTTTGCTCCCCGCCCATTTTCCTTACCCTCGTCGATCGTTTCTACGATTTAAATCATACCGCATGAGTTGCTTAGGTTTCGTACCGATATCATTCAATGTTTACAGCGAGAACTGTTTTTATTCATTCATTTACGATTTCTTGAAATTTGTCTGAAAAAATTAAAAGTTGTATAAACATCCGCAGTTAAGTACATATAGATCGATTGATTGAAAGAAAAGGATGACATTCCTGCTGTTGTTCTACCTTCGTAGCAGACTTAATTTAAAAAAGTAATGGCACTTAATCTAACATGAATTAACAAACAGAAATATTGATTCTGAATGGCACATATGAAAATTAAGGGAACGATCGGAATTTATGGGACGGTGTTCCTGCACGGGGAATAATGGCATAAGACAGCGGCGTAGCATAATGGCATAGAATAATGTTCTGCAATTGTCGGGAACAGTGGGATTAATGTTGCAAATGTCCGGGACATGACGTCTCTGTGAAAGTAAGTTGAACAGTGGTAGACGGTAGACATCTGAAAATTACACGATACCAATGATAGTTGGAGTTACACAATGTCTAGCGCTTAGCTTCTACAAATATCCATATACATCGTTAGTCCCGTCGTATGTCCACGCTGTATCGCTGTAATATCAATATCTTGACCAAACCGCGGACCTAAGCAAACAGAGCAATGTCTTCAAATATTGAGACCCCGTATTCCCTATGAGCAAAGGATACAACAATATATCTGCGAAGAGATTCTGCACGATCAATAAATCGTAGAAGGAAAGCCCTGCTTTAATGGGAACTTGCAGATGCGTGTGAGCGATTTATTCCGCTGTTTAGTCTGACTGGAAATTGACTTATTCCACATGAATTAATATTATCGTAATCTAAGCATTTATAACGAACAGTACTATAATAATTAAACAAGCAATTTAAGCAAATATTTCCTAAATTTACTTTACGTATATCTCGACTATCTATATAGCACACTGATCTTATCCACATGTCTGATCATAAATTTACCATTCTACTTGGAATCTCAGCTACCATACGATTCTACATCTATCCCTGATATACACACCTGCACTTACTCCACGTCCGATCATTCACTGGCTTATTCCACTTGCCGCGTGCCGTATCATACACAGAGTTGCTCTACTTAATCCACGTCAGTCTGATCGAAGGTCGAATATACATTCCTTGAATCGAGACCGGGCGAAACCGATGCGCCAATGGTGCACTCGGTGATATGCAATTCCACTTCACCTGGTCCTGCCTAATTTTCAGAATTCCCATCTACTGCTCTGAACCCTATCCCACCGTTGTGTACATTTTCCTTACTTTAAATCGTGAGCCTTTCCTCGCCAAATATACAGTACGAGGAAAGAAGTTAATTATTTCCAAGATCCCTAAGGTATTTTTCCAGGTACGACGATGCAATTCGAAGCATGCAAATCCCTGATAGACGAAGCACGATGTATCGTTGAATAAACCGTCCCGGTCCGTTCCACCTGACGGAAATAAAGGACGACGTAGCCGGACCAAGTTGCTGGACCATCCTCGACGAATTTTCTGCCACTTTGCGTCCGGATCTTCCCAACGATAAGCATGTTCGAGGCTCTCGTCCTATACCTAGGAATCGGCACACTGTGTCCTTTCCCGGAGTCGAAATGTGCATCGAATAAGGGGGCACTGGATTGCGGAAGATACCGAGTAACCGTGGAAAGGTGTAAACTGCAGGACTATCGGCGAGGCGAACCTAAATCGACCGGCTCTATCAGTCGAGAAGCAGATTTCGATTCGGAATGATCGAACACGGGCCGCGCAGAAACGAGAAACGATTGGATTCACTTACTGAATGGTCCGGATTACTCTTCTATTTTGGATTGATTTTCTTTCGGGCTCTCACGATCCCCTGGAACGCTTCCGGTCCTTACAGTCTCGGACTTCGGGCTGACCTCGACTTGCTATTTATTTTCGAGCATTTTTCAAAATTCCGAAGGACGCTTCTACTGCAAATAAAGACGATCCACTTTATCGTTTTGTAATATTTTCTCGAAATAAGTTTTACTATTCTACTGTTTGTAGGTAAATGTATTAGATAAATTTGTGCAGAAAAATTTCTGAAAATAGCTTTTTTCATTTGATCTTTTACTACTTTATTGATTTGACACCGAGGGACAGTTTCAGTTCGTGAAATGAGGGACGGATAAGGGCTAAGTAGAAGGAGCCTCGAATAGTCAGACAGTAACGTAGCTTTCCTTGAAAATAAATATGTAAATTAGTCCAACAACTGAGAGAATAGTTAATAAATTACCAGCTTGAATGTTTCAGTCACCTAAATATTCTCTTAGGAAATTTCGTTGACTGGGAAAGCGGTAGAACAGATAGGTATTCCGAGGATACAAATTAAATGCAAATTAGTCGAGCTCCTTTACAAGGTCGCATTTTTCAATCGTAATTACTTGAGAATTCAAGGACAGCGTCGCACAGAAGTTTCGAAGTTGCTTCTCTTCAGGCGACGGGGTTTCAACTGTGCAATTTGCACAGTCGGTCAGAGGGTCATGCTACCAACAGCCATGACGTGCACATTATTACGAACGTTGAAAAGCAGAATACGCTGTATGTTTGCCTTAAATTTCTGTCCACTCGCAGCGGCTTGTCTCGTCGAGATGGTTGCCGGGTATAACGAACTGTTTACACGTTGCATTTGCGATGCACTTCCCTGCATGTGACTTTCGTCTCTAATTAAACACCAATACCGGGAATAGAGTACACAGTATACATCTCTTTATGTTAATAACGTCATAGACCCATCAAATGCTGAATATTCTGCTGGTATTACAGGGAAGCCAATTAACAATCCTTTGATAGGATTTCGCCATTGTATCTGGCGTAACATACCGTTCGTACAGAACCAATTATATTTTCCACTGAAATTTATATATTTTACCGCGGATCGGTCAGACATAGTAGGACGGGGTTTGCACAGAAATTTGTTTTTGTTCCATTTCCATTGATGAACATATCCTCGTAATAATTACAACAGACAATACACAGATATCAGAGGTCTGAATATTATTTTTGATTTCATTACGATATACTCGATCAAAATTTAATTTTCATGAGGTAGTTGCAAGCTAAGCGTTTCTGCCCGCGGTAGATCTTGTGCAGATCTTCCAGGCTTTGATTATTTGCACTGCGAGGTGCCGACTATTTTGTCACTCGAAGGACTACTGGGTGAAGGAAATGAATTGCTTGGATTCTTGTAAAAACAACTATATTTTCACTGTTTACAACTATGCGCGAGAACTGCATCTATGTTTATGAATGATAGGCGAAGCGATGTTTAAAGTCTACGGTGTATTGCTAAGGTCAAGATGTGTACTACTAGAAGTTGAAATGCAGAACTAGGTGGAGGACCGAGAGCTCTTAACATCAAACCTCGGTTTTTTCTCCCTACCGTTGACAAATTCATCCCAAAGAGTGGGGATGATGTGGGGGTGGACGGTACGAAACTAGCTGCTTGCAACGGTCTCCAGGTTTGCCAAGGCCAACATTTGGTGACCAAACCTGGGGGTTTTCCAGCCATCTGTGAAGCAGACATGCTGTAGTTGCAAGCACTAACGTTTTTTAAGTGTTTTATGGTAAGGACGCAATCGAACGGTACCCAGGTACGGACACTAAAACCCTTGGCGATGACAGGCCCAACGCCGAAGCCATACTATGAAAAATCACGTACCGGGGCCCATGTGCAATACGGGTGTCCCTACCATAAAACCGTCCAGCAACGGCCGCTACACTCTAAGAAAACTAATATAAACTAATTATAAGTTACAAACTAAGCTATATTGTAACATAATCATATTTTGTATAATTTGTAATGTATATGCTACATAAACTTCGTATGGTTTTAAGCAATAAATAAATTAGTAATAAATTTTAAATCCGCTTCGACTTTATGGGAGACAATTTTTCTACTACTTCCACCTTGGAAACCCGGAAGTTCAGGTCCCGAAGGACTGTGAAGACCTAACTGCGGGAACGTTTCCGACGAGGTACCTATCATAGAACGAATTACAGTCGGCTGGTGCGATAAAGTTTTGCAAACGTTCAAGGGGTCGGGATTGTGGGTATAAGGGATTTAAAGGAAATCAATAAGAATTTCTATAACGAGTGGGGAGCATCGAGAATCTCTTGGCCCGCCTGGGTCTCGACCCTGAATTTTCTCGAGGCTGAAAGGGGATGGTGAAACCTCGGTACACCTAAGCGTGAAGTGCAGAACCGCAATACCACAGGCGGCAAGTGCATGATCCCTCGGTTGCCGAACCTAGTGCAGAAGACGATCCGTGCAAGAAACAGTGGAGCCTGGGTAGTTAATCTCAAGTGCACCGTAACACCCGGTGTCCGCCGATCAATAATTTCACGCAAATCATTTTACCGATCCACCCACCGTCCGATGCATTATCTATGAAATTTATTTGACCGTAGAATGAAGCTTTCTCACCTCTCGAAATATGTGTGGAATATTTATAATCCATCTGAAATGTTTTGCCAACGTGCAGCTCACACGTTTCCTCTCTTTTTCTATCTCCGGCTTTTTGGAAACCGTAGTTCGTTCGATCGCATAAACGAACGCTTTAATTATTTAAATCGGGTGGCTTTAACCGACCGCGTATGAATTGATTGATCCACCGAAATCCTTGTTATACGAATATACTGAAATGTTTAAATGGGCAAGCGGCCACTGCTAATTCGCGTTAAGTTAATACGGATAATTGATCAGCTGTCGGGGAACGTCGTTTTATTTACTTGTCCCGACCGCTTTCGGCAAATACGCTTGTTCGATTGGATTATTTAGGTATTGCGGGCCGTGAGCTCGCGAAAATTAAGAATTCTAAAATGCAATTTGATCCGCAATTCGATGGTCCGTAGAATTCATTATTTTAATCTTTATGGGTGCAATAAATCTGCAGGGAAACGCGTAATAGTTTATAATCTATAGCTGTTGCCAAGATATTCTTCATGTTGTTAACATAAAGACATGTTAACAAACAGAAGACAGTACTTGTTAGACACACATTGTGTAAACAACTTTTATAAAATGCCCTATAGAGAATCGCGAATAAAACAAAATTAAGATGCCCAAGAAAAATTCAAACATAATCAAAACGTAACTAAACGGATCCGAAATATTGAAAGCTGACAATTAAACCGGTAAATCGCACACTATTTTATTTCGAGCGAAGCGAAACAACTGACCCAGAAAATTCAACGTCTGCAACTCCACTTCCCCGGCAGCATCCCATAAAAATCAAAACTCGAACAAACAGCCCTCTCCTAACACTGATGGAAATCCACGCACGATTGCACCCCATCACGGAACACGATTTCACCGTTGACAGCGTAGACAGCCGAAGCATCGTTAATTAGCGCCGGTAGTTTATTCGACACGAAGGGCCATTAAGCGACGCCGACGTAAGACGCAACGACGACGACCTAGGGCAATTTTCTAATCGGCGCTTAATGCGAGCCGCGGGTCTCGTTAGGAGCCAGAGGGAAAGCAGTTAATTGATAGAGGAAACGCCGTCGTAGGTTTACGATTCGTCGGCGTGGTTTATCGGGCCACCCACGCCCACCTACCACCCCCAAGGTTTTTTCATTAACCCCGCCGGCTCGTAGCGCCGAATTTTACGGCGGCTCGTAAGAACAGCGGTAAATTTTCTTCTTGCCGCCTCCTTAAGGTATCGCGTTGTCGGTTACGACCCTGGGATTCCCCGTGTCGAGGATCCAGTCTTCTTCTCTCCGGGTTTAACGTTGCGCAACCTTATTTTCCTGGACCCCGAAAGTAATCCCTGAAACTGGAAGAATTGTTGGCGCCCCTGATGACCGAGACAGTTGCGTTCCCAAACACCACTAAAACACTCTAAAACACCAACATTCGTTAAAAGTTAGAAGCAACTCGGGGCTCAATATTTGAAAATGTGCAGAATAATTTTCTAGATAGCTTTCATCGTAACGAACACGATAAAATCATATTTTAGCTGATTTTCAGCGAAATGAATATCGCACCTGTGGATTTGCGAAGAGATACAAACTGTCACACTTCGTTCTTGTTAGAGGGAATGTTTTAGCCGATGGAACACATTTTTCTCGA
This sequence comes from Lasioglossum vierecki, assembly GCA_028455595.1. NCBI lineage: Eukaryota > Metazoa > Arthropoda > Insecta > Hymenoptera > Halictidae > Lasioglossum > Lasioglossum vierecki. The sequence continues at coordinate 12,585,224 of CM052339.1, read as the reverse complement.
TCTTGGCGTAAATAGAATTGGATGGTGGGAGTTTGCGTTCAGCTAGAATTTTAGGGAAGAAATTTATACTAGTTTGGTCAGAATTGAAGAATGACAGAATGATCCTCTGATAAGATTGTGAACAGTTTATGTTAAGCTACAATTTTTGGGAAGACATTTATAACAGTTAAGACAGAATGGCAGAACGGCGGAATGACGGGATCATCGTCTGAAAAGATTGGGAACGATGTCAGCAAAACGTGCGGCAGCTTTCAAAGTGAAAATCAAGATTCGTCGCTGGAGCGCTTCCACGTCATTCGCGATCCGTTCGACCGCATGCTGACCCACGCCACTGACAGAACCGGCTGAATACTGCTGCAACGTGATTCTACTTGCGGGATGTCTGAGCTGATAATAATCTCGTTAGCTGTGGACACTCTGGCTTTGCTAATGACGCGTTTAATCAGAAACGGACCTATTCTACTCGCGAGAAGCCGGACCAAAGCGGATTTATTCTACTTACGCAGACGCGAGGACAAGCTTGCTAATAATCTGATTTGCGCTCCGGTTGCGGAATCTCTTGTTCGAAAACGACAATAGCGTTAGCATTCAGGTCTCGGTTTGCTTGTTCCATTGCCGGCAATTGAATTGCTTGCGGCTATGTTTATTACTTTCGTAATTAGAATGCTCTCGCCTTTTTCCAACCGGGAACATTTGTAGTTACGTTCTTATACAACGCACTTTTTGAATTGAACGTATATAATACGAAGAATCGTCAACATTGTAAATCACTAAATTTTCAGTTTGGATTTTGTGGATCGAGATCATCTCAAGGTCACATTTTCCAAGACCTTACGAGCAGTAATATTTTTTTTTAAATTGGAATTAACTATTTTTTTACGTATCTCTAGAATGATTGTAACCTTGAAATGCCGACGAAAAATAAAGTGCAGTTACAAGATGAACACGTCAGTTCAATGTATGCCATTGTAACGTTCAACTTCTATCTGAAAACCAATTGTTGATTATATGAGTAATGCTTTCACAGGAGATTTCCCCCAATGAAGTGAACTTCATTATTACCATTTTGATTTCCAAAGGAAAAATGCATTTGTCGCGGTTCGTTTGCCAGCCAACCATTTCGCTCGCGCTCATTTGCCCCTAAATTCAATCGCCTCGAATTATGTAGATTTTTCTGTTCAATCTTCGCCGCGCAAAAATATAAATCGCGAGCACTCCGCGGCAATCGATTTCGAATAAATGAAACGGAAAGTGTAATCTCGCGCGGACCGACGACGTCTGATTATTATTCCGATACGGGGTTTTACGGGGGAGAGTTTTACGATGTTCGTGAGCCGTGTCTCTTTCGGCTCGACTTGCCACTTAATAAAATGGAATCCGTCGAAAAGTCGTCTCGATTTAGTGCTCAACCCGACGTCGAGGATTTGAAGCTCGCTGGACATTCGCAGCTCGCAAAATCCGCTTCGGTAAACTGAGCTTTTATGAACTGCTCGAAAGCGTGAACAGAATTGCCTGTTTCCCCGACTTCGTTCGCAAGCGAATATGACCTTAACAAGAGGTATCAGAACACTGTGCAAGCTGCATTAGATTTTTCTCCGCAGGACCCATTTAATCGGACCCATTAGCTGTTCGTTAACGTGTCACCCCATCACAATGGACACGGCATATTCAACAGGATGTTTTGAATTATTCAGCAACCTAAATTAATCCCAATTACCAAGTCGCGTACGCTACGCGACTGCAATTATTTATAATCATTGTTTGCTGTTTATGACACGCGGATCGTCCGCCAGAGACGAAACAACACTCTGCGTTCACTGTTCGCCGCGCTCCTCTCAAAACCTACAAGTTTGTTCGCGGAAACTGTTTCCACGAGTGTCAGCGAGTTTCTGTCCGCGTTAAATTAATTTTTATTTTCGCCCCTTTATTAAGGTGCTTGTTAGATCCAGTACCTCTTCAGACATTGTCGAACCTTCTGTTTAATGACGCAGTTTAACTTTGTGCTTCGAAGAAAATACGAGAAGTTTTATTTCATCTGGTCTCGTCATATTCTCTCGTTTCCAACGAACTCTAATGCGTCTCTCACATTATCGATTTTATCTCGTATTATAAAAATATTTGATGTACATCGTTTCGTTCGGTGGATATTGGATTGGGTTATTGCTAGTCTGCGGATTTTATGCGAAAATGAGATGAAATGCAAAATTGGAGAGGCACCATAAACTTAATATTACTGACACATTATTTACATCCTATTAAACTTATTAAGAGAGGTATTCGAGTTTCGTATGACTCCTGTTTTTGTAATTGACGCGGATAACTTTTGTTTCGCATGACGATCTATAGGCTGTTCATTAATCAGCAGAAATCCTGGAACGAGATAAACGATCGTGAGAAGAAGCTGACGCAGATTTTCTAGTTGGAGAAAATTCGAGGATCGGGCAGCGGCGGCCTTTCACCTTCCAGGCAAACTTTCAACGTACATAAATATCCTTTTATTGGAGATGTTCGTCGGCGACGCGGAGGTCCGTTTCTCCGCATTGTCCCGGAAATTAAAGGGCGTTCCTCCGGAGGGGTGAACGAAGCCCGGGAGCAGACAATCACCGTCCCTCATATCCAGATACCCATTCCAGATTCCTACTTTTATCGTTCGCCGCGGCAAATACAGCCCCGAGAGGGCGAAAGAGAAAGAGAGCCCTGACTGCGCTTTTCATTTCGAAATTACCTATTTACCGAATTGAATCACTCTTGCGCGACTGCCTGTACCTATTGGATTCTTCCGTGGCGAAACTTAATCCTCAGGGTGACTCGACGACCACCCTTACTTGCCACCGTGTTCAACAGAACTTCAATCTTTTCAGAAGGGATTAGAAAAATTCGTAACTCCAGGGTCCAACCCTCGATCCACCCCTGGATCCACCCCTGAATAAACGTGGGTAAAACATGAAAATATGAATTACAGTACAAGTGGTTCAAACGTGAATCCACTCCTAAATAAATGTGGATTTAGCTTGACCGTGAGAGAAGGTTGCTACATTATGTAAAAACAAACATTTCAAAATATTGCAACCAATTTAACAATAATACAATATATCAAAATGAACTTACGTATTCGAATTGCCTGTAAATGTGACTCGATGTGGTTAAAGCATAAAAATATGTTCGTGACAAGTAAACTGCATTATCTTAAAATATTCATGGGGACGAATAAACGACGCTGGACAATACGTCGAAACTGTGTCGCTTTAAAAGTTCACATTATGACAGAATGTTCGTTGAATAACAAGTTTAAATAGCCGCAGCTTGATCCTCTTGCTCCAGATTTGTATATTTTCATTTTGTTAGAGTCGCCTCGCGAAGTGACTTTCAACGAGCAGTTTTTCAAGAAAATCGCGGTGGAGAAGTTCTTCGTGGAACATTTTATAAACGCTGGGAAGAAAAGAAAGCTTATTTCGCAGATTACACACGGTGGATAAAAATTTGTATTACCGGGGACCAAGAAAGTTTACGGACACTGCGTTAAAAGGATACAAAGAAGACGAGGATAAATTCTACACAGCAAAGAGAATGATATTTGTAAACTGGTAGCAGACTGCGGATTTATATATTATATTATTTGCTATATCAGAAACAATATAGGACATCAGGATATTAGTTGGAATAAGATAATAATTTTAAGAAACCTGGAGTAATATGTCACCAGGCTGGTGAAAATTTCGATGAAATTTTTCGAAACAATTCGAATCTCATTCTTTCGAGTTTCGGCGCGGCTGCGGTACTTTGTGCGTATTTTTGAAAGCAGAAGAAATATTGATTTCGGTTGTCGGTTCAATGGCAGCCTAATCAAGGTTTCGGGTCACGTGAATTTCCCGGATAAAATTCGCAGCGGCGAAGAAACAGACGGGAACACGTCGTTAAGCGGAAATTACAACGAGGCTTTTTCAGACTGCTCATCGGGGCAGCAGGATCCGACGCTAATTGTCGAAATAAAACGTGGTCGTGTCGGTGAGCGTATCGGCGCGTCCGTTGATTTCCCAGGGTGATATTTCAGTCGGTCATTAGCCGGTGACTGCACCACGGCCCCGAAACGCCAGAAAGAAACGGACCTCGGGCTGCACCGACGAGAATCAATTTTCTCCGTCGGTAAATAACAGCCGGTGATTAAAGGGGGTCGGGTGTGGAGAATTGAGGTGTTGCGGCCGACAGATGAGTACCTTAGGCGAATAATTTAGCGGACGCCTGGGAATTCCTGAAATGGGAACCTGGCCGTCTTCGACTAATTTTTCCAATCGTTCCGAGGCTCCTCATGACCAGCGAGCGTACATGTTATCAATTCATATTTTGTGTAAATTGAAGAAATAGGTATTATTAATAATACTTATTATTAATAATACTTATTTATAATCATATATAACATATAATCCAAAATATCGCGAAATTCCATCGACTGAACGTAAATCAGTAGTATTGGCATTCGAATGGTCAGACAATACAGTGAAATAAATGTGTAATTTTATGGCTGCGGAATAAATGGCACTGATCGAACTATTTATAGAATGATTTTGTCTCTAACACCAAGTGATAGATAGTTAAAATTTGTATTAATCGTCGCCGAACAGAGACGCAACGGTTGTCGAACGGAAGAACGAGTTAATTGAACGTAGCGCAATCCTTTGAGAGGTATCCGGTTTTTATGTTTAATAACGTTCGATGGCACTCGAAAGCGATTGATCAACCGAGCAAACAATTCGAACTGGATGGACCATCGAGTCCCAATGCAAATGTAAATTTTTCCCGCGACGGGTTTCCGAAATATCGGCGCAAATTGCGGCGCGCCGCGCAACGACTCCGCAGATTTATAAGCTCGTTTTTAAATCGAAACAAGATTTATGCATTTCCCCTTCTGCCGGCACTCGGTGCTTTTTTTGTTGTTGTTGTGTTGTTATATTTCTTTTTATTTCATTCGACTCGGGATCAATAACGTATTCAACGGCGAATTCGCGCCGCATTTTATTCATTATCATATCCGCGCGGAAATTTAGGTACACGGGCCGAGAGAAGTACCGCAAACAATCAGAATAAATAACAATTTATTGGCGAACACGTACGAGGGAACGAATTGTGATTATTTTATCAATCGAATGATGAGCATCCATCGTAAATTTAATTCCGTGCGTGTAATACCTCGGGTATTTATGAATGTTGAGCCGCGTCGCTGGGTGGATTCTCGTGTCGGTTTCCTCCGCCATCGAATAGCCGAGAAAAAACCACCATGACGTTCTAAAACCACGGCATACAAACAATGCGCGATATTTATTAAAAATTTCAATCCTTCCGGTCTCATTGTTTCGTTTTCCCGCTCCTGGCTTTATCGTCTAGAACAGTAATCTCTAAAATAATATAACCAACGTTACGTTTCCGTTGTTCCATGCTTTGTTTTGCTCCTACGTGAAAACGTCGACCTGATCGATGTGTTTTAACCAAATACAATATATTGACTTTGTGCTACGCCGCGTAGCCTATCAATATTTCAACAACCGTCCGACGTGTACACCACAGAAAACACGCAATTCGTGCAATTCATTAAAAACACTCAGACACGGCCACCCCCGACTAGACTTCGGATTTTCACAAATTTCACAGCAGTTATAATAACGATCTGCAAGTAACGTAGCGGCATCGGTCAGCAAATGAATTCGTTCGCGAAATCATCAACCGATCGAGCATCATCCGACGTTATTGTTGCTCCTCTACGGTAATTCAGTTTGCTCGACGTACTTCATTCCGCAGCGGGCAAATCCACGGAATTGCGTGTAGCTGCGGACCTGCCGGAATCGCGGGCTCGCCGCGGCAATTTTCCTCTAATTACTACGGGCCAAGATCAGAATTTGCCTCATTACGGCCGGTCGTGGTCTGAGCTCTCTGTTTATTATGCCTCGAGGGAATTCGGGCAAGGTGCTGGACCGACTTCACAAAAGATATTTGGGACCCGGCAATGTCCTCGAAAATTCACTGGGCTTTTTGTGCGTTTAGAATGTGCAAAAATCTTGGAGGGGTCGCAAGAAGTAGTGACAAAGACATTTAACGGGAACGTATACTGTATTAATAGTAGATTTCATAGTGAATAAAATGAATCCTTGTCTAAATTCAGTCAATAATTTTTTCGATATCCGGGACGTCTCGTTTAAGTTTGACTCCCAGAACATCTTAAATATACAGACATGACCTTCAAATCACCTTGAAGTTCCTAGATGAAGATCAAACTCAAATTTCGTTTATAATAATATGAATTTATTTAGCAGCGTAAGGTTCGATCAGTTTCTACAACAATTCTAGCAAAATATATTAATAATATCGGCGCGGTTCGATCAGTGAGACAATCACAGCAAATTTGCAATTATTAAAATACAATCCTTGACGTTTCGATCCCAATGTGGATCATTTTCAAAAAGAACAATATCTATTGCGTCTAAAAGAGAAAATGAGAAAAAAATATTTAATATAGATAATCAGGATATATCATTAATTGTCAATAAAGATAGTTGTACTTACATGCTGTGAACAAAGAAGAAAATAATATTATATTTAAACAACACTAATATGTTTTAATAAAACGTGTGTGCTACATGGTGGCAGGTATTGGACTGAGGCAATGTGTTAACCTCAAGATGGACATATTACGAAAATTGTGTAAACACATAGACAAGCGACACCGTAGAGAAGTTGATCGATATCGATTTTCTGTTTGGTTATGTATAATGGCGGTAATTTCAAACATGTAAATCAAAGCTATTTAATGTGTTGTGATTTTTAGGACCAACATATTGAGAAAAAATTCTAGCAAAGTTTGAATTTTGTTTGTTAGCACCTGTACATCTGTAGAATGCGTCTATATCGTATCACTTTGATCTCCAACAGCAAAAGTCGCGGTGTAAAAAATCGCAGATATACTTGGAGGAAGTTCGCACACATTTCTGAGAGAATCACTCGCAATCCCAGCTGGATGGACAGTCTCGGCGAGCAGAAAGCAGAGAAGAAGATGATCGCGGTAGTCACGCGCGTATCGTAAACCCAGATCATGGTTCTTAACAACGTATCTAGTAGCATCTCCTTGGGCTCCTCCCAAGTCTTTACGGTGTTTCCTCTAAGGTGGAAGAGGTTCGCTTTGATGTGCAAACCCGAAGACAGAGGGGTACGTGTCTTTCCGAATCCGCGGCGGATGCGGAAAAACTTTTTCCCGGGGCGGAGAGCCGCTCGTGCGGAAATTGGCGACAGAGGAAGAAGTTCGCCCGCTGAATGGCTACGAGAAGAAGAAGATGCAGAAGAAGAAGGAGGTGGAGGAGCAAACTAGCCCCATAACACGGTTAGGAGAGACTCCTGAAGAACTTTCCCCATAACGCCCCCATCATTTTTTATGCAGCCCGATGAGAAGCCGGGCCCGACCGTGAATCCGGCGAATACGTAAATTTCGTTGCCGTGGCTTGTGTAAAAAAGTTTTTCTATCGCTGTATCGGGTTTTCCCTCGCTCTCTCGATACTATGCACGCTGTCGATCAATTTCGAAACACTCGAGAGCCCTTCGATTTTTTTATGCTGGCTGTAGATACTGCGGGGTTACGACGCGCACAGGATTTCGCACGATTTCTTGCGAAAAAGTGACAGAATGCGGAAGAAGAGCTCTGATTCGAGGCTCTGAGTTGAGGAAGAGTGGAGTCTAAGGAGCTTTCACAGAGCTGATAAGTGTAACGTGTTTATGTGTGTGTGTTTGGAATTTTATTTTTCTGGTTTTTCTGTTGAGCGCGAAACGATCCGTATCGCGGTGCGAGGATACCGCGTGTTTTCCTCGAACACGAGCGAAACTTTTGCTGTCGAAGAAGTTGCAAGAAGTACAGTAGCTCCACTCTTTCGCCGTCTTATCGTGTTTGAGGTGGTCTCGCGTTCCTCGAAACTTGTTGCACCGAGGATTCTCCGCGAGAACACCGCCGCACCGGTGAGTAATACAAGTTTCCGCATTGAATTAATGAAAAGCGTCGCGACCCCGTGCTCCGTATGAATACCCGCGTGCATTCGAATAATTTTCTATTCTAATTCGTTGTAGCCGAGCGCACGATCTCCGCCCGATCAATGCCCGGGTATCTAATTGAGGATCGTCGAGCAAGAAACACCCGTGCAACTTGTTTCTCTTACTTAATAGAACTGGCAGGAAAGTTTTCTTGCTCGTCGCGCGCCCGCGCCGACTGTGATATCGAAAGTTCCAACTATTTTTCTCCGTCTCGTCTGCAAGATAAACTGCAGTTCGCCGAACTTCCCTTTTGTTTTGTCGACTGCAGTTCAACTTTTTGCTGCATTTTTTACGGCGCGATACGTGTAACGAAATAGAGTGGCGAGGCTGACCTACAAAACCGTTCGGTACACAGGTGAAGTTTATTTGGTTCTGCTGGTTTATTAGCGAGGACACATAATTACAGAGAGTCGAGGAATTTTTATCTCGGGATCTAATTGCCGCATTGTATTGGAATTTTTTTATGGACTTTCATCTAATGTATTGTTCGAATATTTTTTTTCAATTGAATTTACTGAATACTATTGATACAATGTCAAAAATTATGAACACATTTAAGCTGTACATCTTTTCACTCACGTATTATTCAAATAAATATTTTTTTCATAATCGAATGCAGTATAGTACACGAAAAAGTAGTGTGAGTTTAAGTCATCATTTTGATGTTGTCGATCATGTACACGAAGTAGAATCTGCTAAAAAACTGCAATGCTTTTTTATTCTCACGAGGGAGGTGCACTTGATAATTGTCTTCGCGAAAACTATTTGTCGGATAGACTCGACTTCGTTTCAATTTTAATCACGAAGATTTCGTATGTATAGTGGGATCGTGTTTTTATTGAGAATCTCATCTAAATCAGAGAGTGGATTTTTCCAACTTCGAAGAAACAGCGCGCAATTTTCGTGGAAGAGGAGAACGCTCGTTCCTTTCCGAACCGACAGAAAAGAGCGTCGTACGAGACAATCCCGCGATCTCATCGCGATAAAAGTGCATTGTCCCCGATGCACTCGGTCCGCGAATAAGTAGAACAGAAGCCGGCTCTCGCAATTACGGTACAGAGACAAGAATTTCTATACGGAGATCGAGCGACGCGCAATTTGAACGGCTACACGTGCAATTGTGGCGCACTATACAAAGGTAATCGCGAGCTTCCTTTTTTCTCTACCCCACCTCTCTATATTAATTCGTTCGCGGTTTAATCTGTACCTGTACTATTGTCGCCAAAACTTGCAGTAATTGTTAATATAATAACGATAAAGGTTGGTTCAACTTCAAAATAGCAAAAACGTTTAAACAATTCAAAAGCACTACCGTATTGTATTCAACTCGATAACAATGTTAAAAGAAGAAACAAATGTGCATGCAGCTCCTGGGGCTAGTAATTGCCGCAGACAATTTTTCCATGCTTCCAATTATTTTAAAACGTCCATTTAAAATAGTCTCTTTGCCACATAAAAATATATAAAAAAACACAAGCATAAATAAGTAGAAGTAACGTTGAAAATATGAAAATGGTGAAAATAATTCACACATCGCTCCAGGATATAAATGATAAAAATAATTCGATGGTAATACCGGGACTGTTTTTTACGAGGAAAAAAATTAAAATTTCATATGTGCAAAGTTCCGCGCAATTTTGAATTTGCGCTGTTCCCTTGTTAGCGGGAATCGGACGTTAAAGCAATTGTTATTCACCGGACTGGTCGAGGCTTCGCCGGAATAACCGACGCGCGTGTTTTACGGGAAATTTGTTAATAATAATGCGGCCGTAGACGCGTGATATAAACTTAATGACCACGCATACATAATCGATCGGCGGCCGTGAACGCGGCGTTGTTTCGAGTAAACAGGGATCGTCGTCGCCCCCGGAATAGATTATAATGGATCACTTGTCCGGAAACAAACCGCTGCGCCGAGCGGAGAAACAATTGAAAAATTTATACGAATCGCGAGATTTACGCGGCACGCATCTGTCTCGGAAATTTGCGTTGTGATAAATATCGCGCAAATATCATATAAAAATTGGGGAAAAAGAGGAAAAATTGCATGACCGAGCCCCTCTTGTTATGTACATTCGACTTATTTCCACAATCCACAATTTCATACGATTGTTCCGCTCGCGAATACACGAACTCGATAAATAACAAATTTTGTAGAACGTTTAACTTTTAATGGAATTTCGGAATGTTCGCTTTTGCTGATTATCGCGCGGATATTTAAATTTCGCGAACTCACTCGCGGAACACAAAGCTGCTCGAATCAATTCAAACCTGATTATAATTTGTCACTGCTTTGTTGCAGATTTTATCGACGTTTTGTTTTTTTTTTGCGTTTCTGGCAGAAATAAATGGATTATGTGATCAAATACAGTACGAGCGTTTAAACAAAATAAAAATACCCAACAAAATTATTGGGAGACGAAATAAATATTTATGTGGCTCGCGCATCGTACAAATTAATGACGATTCTCATTCAACGCAAACATTTACAGGATTACGGATTTTATACGCATGTGTAACAAAAACGTGCTGTTTAAATGATCGAATGTTGCACGAGCATTCGAAGAGTATAAAAATATTACTGCAGTATTTTCAACAGATTACAATTACTGAGAGATGGAACAAATATTTATGTGGCTCACTCCGCTTGCAAATTAATAGACACAACTTTTATTTTGAACAAATATTTACTGGTTTGCGGATTTTATAAGAGTAACAAAACTCAGTTCATATGATCAAATGTAAGGAAAGCATTTAATATAAAAACACAAAATCCAAATAATACTAAGCACAATGTTGCATCTTGTAATTTACGTTCGCAATAAACGCTAAGTGACTCTAAAAAGAAGCATCAGTTTTTTATAAATATTTCCATACAGCGGATTCGTTTTCCGTACGATTTCCAACTGACAAAAGTAATCGCGGGTATAGAGTTTCGATTTTATGCTCCGTACAGTTTTTCGTCGGATGGGCTCGTTTTTCGTGAATTTTTTCGATTCTCTAGGGCATGGTGCTCGTCAACTCAACGAACTGCAGATAGCATTAATGCTCGTTGTCATCCGTTAATTGCTGATAGAACGTTTAACGATCTTTTATTCAGGAATAGAGAGGCTCTATCGAAACAATTTCCGTGCGCTCGTTTTCAGCAACAGCATCAATTGCAAAACTGCTCGTCGCACGAAACCCGTATCGACGGCTTCCATCTCTTCGGAAACGTACACTCTGTTATTCGTTCGCTCTTTTTTTTTTATTTTCTGTTTTGGTAAACTGTTTTCTATCTCCTCTCCCGCCGGCGCATCGCGCTAGCATGCCAGGCATCCACGGGAACTATGAAAAAAAGAAGCAGAAACAGTAGCACCACAGGCAGTTGTGTTAACAGTCGATATCGCGCGCACAGGATCGCGATGATTATGAATATTTTATATGTTCACCGGAATCCGGTCCAAAGTGGTCGGATGTAGATTGGACATTTTTTATCCGGACATTTGGAAAAATTGCGAAATTTGCACGTGGTACATTGAAAATTTCGTACGATAGTGAACAGTATTCTATTAGAAAAAATAATACAAAGATTTTTGAGAGTGGCGAGTGGTAATTGTTTATTAAATTAATTGCGTTGCGGAAGCCATCAATATGTTAATGAACGAATAATCAACGAATTCATTACGATAGACGAAATAATTGTAACATTTTTAAGATACAACAAGCTCTCCGAATCGGGAAAATATAATTTACGTATACTGTGGTTTCTTTCGGGAATACTCCAGTGCTAGTATATAATGCATATTACATTAACCACGACTAAGCAAATTCGATTTTCTCTCTGGGAATGTGATTATCTTTCGACGCGGAGTTTAATTATTTAGCGATTTGTATAATATACAATATATCTGGGTCAGAACAGACTATTTTCGATGCGTCGGACATTTCTATTTGTAATATCCCAACGAAACGGATTGAACATCTTAATCGAAGCGACAGAAAACCAATCTTTCAGTTACAAAACAGCAGAAGATGGGTTTCTAATTATAGGTGATCGATGGACGCTTATTTTACACGTGATAGCTTATTATATCTCGTAGACGCAGTAGTGTCATCGACTCCGGCCAGACTGCTCGGAAAAACAATCATTCTTTTCTTTGATCTTCGATCAACAATTAAATCTATCGCCAGTTCCAAATCTCTTAGCACATGAATATTTTTACACCATTAAAAATAGCTGTACCATTATTCGCAATATTGTCGACATTAAAATGGGTTGCATCTAATGATAGACAGCAAATCTTTATGCAAAAATAAATATTTTTTATCCGAATTGCAACAACGTGGAGTGAAATAAAAATTTATTTTCTTTCCGAATACGTTCAACGAATTAAAAATAATATAACTGTATTTCTAAATTCTTCTATTATTTGCACTGTTTCAAATTGCACCTACTCGCAACTTAGTTTTCACTTGCCATAACATGTACAAAAGCTTCGGACTTTAAAATGAGTCTAGATTCATTGTTCTGCTATTGTTTATAACGAAATGTCCGGTTCTACGTATTTGTCGTGAGCAGGCTTGTGCGAGAACCCGAAATCTCTGGAAACCCGACGCTCAGGACGGGTCGGGAAATCTCGGCCGAGACGGGTCGGGTTCCCGAAAGTGCGATACGTTTCGGGTTCCCGAAATTCTTCGGGACCCCGAAACTCTTTCGGGGCCTCGAAACCGTTCGGGATCCCGAAACTCTTCGGGATTCCGAAGCGTTTACGGGTCTTACTCGCCTATGGCTCTTCGAAACGTGATCCCAAGAGTGCTCTCTCCCTCTTGGGATCACGTTTCGAAGAGCCATAGGCGAGTAAG